>BFEA01000315.1:1471662-1502060 GCA_003427395.1 Chara braunii | reverse complement strand
AGAGAGAGAGAGAGAGAGAGAGAGAGAGAGAGAGAGAGAGAGAGAGAGAGAGAGAGAGAGAGAGAGAGAGACGAACAAATAAAGCCCAGTTTGGAGGGCAAATGTGACCTGCACAATTTTATTCATGAACGCTTCACAAATGGTGAGGCACATGCTCTGCATTTTGTCTGAAGTGGAAGTAACCAAAGAATGAACAAGTGATGCTAGAGTGTAAGGATGCCGGAGGCAGAGAGATTACCAGAGATAGATGCTTAAAGAAGAAGATGCAGACGATAAGGTGCTCATTGGAGCATTGTCTCAAGCTGAAGGATGCATGATAGAAGGAGAGTTTCCTCCACTTTCGTTGGCCATAGAGATATAAATAAATACCACATAAACTTATAACAGGGAAGGGGAGCCACACTCAAAAGGCTAAATGAGCAAATCAATGAGGGAGAATGGCCAGTAGGAGAAAACTGCCAGAGGAGGAGGAGGAGGAGGAAGAAGAAGTTGATGGAGAGGAGCATTGAAAGTAGAGCTGCAGCACAACTTGAAGGACCTGGCGGGAACAACAAGAACTTCTATGACAAGGATAAAAGTGCAACACGTGTCTCCAGGTAGAAGCGGCGGGGAATTCTCCTCAGTCTCCTCATTCCACAAGGTGTGGAAAAAGAGCTCGCTTATCAAATGGCAGAGGAACAAATCCGTACGAATGGTGTAGTCTGCGAACGAATCCGGACGAATGGTGTTTTCCGTGAACGAATCCGGACGAATGGTGTTGTCCGCTGAACGACCGAATACATGTCGGCGGGGAATTCTCCTCCCTCTCGCCGTTCCACTAGATGTGGAAGAAGAGCTCGCTTATCGAATGGCAGAGGAACGAATCCGGACGAATAAGGTTGTCCACTGGACGAACGACTGCATGTCTTCATTGGCTTAGATCGCACCACGTGTGCTCTAAAAAGGACACGGCACGAATATAGCCATGGTAGCCAGCACTTGTGGCCCCATCAATGGTAAAAACAATGGTTGAAACCACTTTTTTTACCATGAGGTTAAACCTGGTACATTGCCATGGTTCTTTAACCATACATCAATGGTTGACACCATTCATGAACATGGTTAAAAAAAAGAAAAGGTGCATTGCTATGGTATTTACCATGGTATTTACCATGGCGATACACATGCACCCATCGAAGCGTAAGCGGCGGTTGCAACCACTTACTACCATGCGTAAAAATGGTACATTTTTAACCATTTGTTAGGCTTTTTACGACCATGCAATACGGTGGTAATACTCAAGCCCGGCGGTAATACTCGAGCCCGGCGGTAATACACGTGCCCGTCAGTGGTGGACAATGGTCAAAACCAGCTACGAGTCTAACCATGTGGTTTTTTAACCTTGTGTTTTTTTAACCATGTGGATTTTTAACCATGTATCATGGTTGTTAGGGTTGAAAAGCACCACTTATGACACATTGCTAAAATGGGTGGGTACCTTGCATGATGATGCACAGGTGCCAATCCATGGTTCAGTGTGGTTAAAACCACTTGGACCATGATGGTTAAGAATGGTACATTACCATAGTCTATTTTTCACCATGTGTTATAAATGGTTGAAACCACTTAGTATAACCATAACCATGATTACAACTGGTAGTTTCAACCATTTACTGCAGTCAATGCGCAGTACGTTGCTATGGTAGTTACCGCGCATTGACTGCGCCGATACGGACAAGTACAGACACATTATAGAATATATATGGGGCCTATAATCGCAGTGAAAATAGAAGCTGCCGTTGATTTGCCCCTCGTAAAAGGCTGGCTTGACATGCGATCCCCCCTTCTAGACCCCTGTACAGAGCGTAATTTACGCCCTTCCCCCCTTCTAGACCCCTGTACAAAGTGTCGTTTACCCCATTCAAGCTCAGCTGCAGATGCCGATGCCTTGAGAGCCCCCCCCCCACTTCTAGGCCCCTGTACAGCGCATAATTTCCCCGCTTCCCGGCTTCTACACCCCTGCACAGAGCGTAATTTACCCCCTTCCCCGCTTCTACACCCCTGTACAGAGCGCAATTTACCCCATTCAATCTAAGGTGCAGACTTCGATGCCGCAAAAGTCCGCGCCCGCTAGCAATACCATTTCGCCCCACACAGGGACCACACGAGACCCAGGACAAACCGGTCGGAGCAGCCGACTGAACCAGGACCAGGAACGCGTCCGCGAGCCCAGATGCAGGGCGGAGATCTGATGCCGCTGATGCCCCTGATGCCCCTGCTGACCTTTCGGTTCTTCCTATCCCCCTTTTCGCCGAAAAGTCCTTCACTAAGATCGTCAGCCGCAAGAGTGAGGTTCCTGGCCTCCCGACACCGACAGTAAGGGGTCCAGATCCCGACCCCGCCCATGTCGGAGTTCCGAGGGACGGCCTCAGAGGGTGGGCGACAGTCTGAAGCAACGACGTCCCAAGATCGCGCCACGTGTCGATCGGGATCGGCATGCCAGACTGCGGCTGCGCCCGAGGAACATGTACCGTGCTCGTCCGCCCACAAGAACGCCTCCCTGTCTTCCATGACACGACCGGAAGTGGACGTAGACATCGAAGGCCACCACCACCACCTCCCCCTCCTCCTTCTGCTCTCCCTCCCCCTCCCCCTCCCTCTGCCACTGCGCGCCAACCGGAGACTCCTCTCGGATGCCTGCGGGGGCAATCGAACCCCATGGACGCTCGACTGAATGCCACCTGCTGCTGGCTTTCCGCGGCATTGACGTCGGCGCTCTCCGCAGCCGCACCACGAGACGAAACCGCCGCGAAACTTCCAAAACGACCCCCACTGTCATCAACATCCTCTCCCCGCCTGTCCCCGTGCTTCCCTTCCCCCCCTGATGAGCCGGCGGCCCCCAACTGGCCACTGCCGGGGAGCTGGACCCGGGGGTGAGCTTCCCACGGCCCCAGGACTACCGCCTGCTGCTGCTGCTGCTGCTGCTGCTGCTGCTGCTGATCCGTCTCTTCTCCCATGCCGATCCCAATCCCGCGGTCGAGATCGCGATATAGCGGCTGTACTTCGACTCGGGAGCTTGCGAACGCCGCAGCAGCAGAAGCTGCAGCTGCAGCTGCAGCTGCAGTGCCTCTTCTACCTCCTCCTCCTCCTCCTCCTCCTCCTCCTCCTCCTCCTCCTTCACGATCTCCCTCATCAGACTGTCGCCCCCTCGACAGAGAATCGGCGCGCTCTGGTTTCGGCCGTCCTCCTACTGCGACCACCACTCTTCTCCTTGACCCACTGCTGCTGCTGCTGCTGCTGCTGCTGCCATTACTACCACCGCCGTTATGACCACCATCTTCTTCTCCACGGGATCGTCGCTGATCAGTTTCCCTCCTATCTCCATCGACGGCCCTCCCTTCTTCATATCCCCGGGATTTTTCTGCTGACGCCGCGCCCGTGCCGCCCCCCCCTCTTACGCTCGCCCTTCCCGCGCCATTTCCCCTCTCCTCCCTCTCTCGGGGGTCTACCTCCCCTTTGAAACCCGTCATTCCCCCCCCACGTCCCCTCTGCCCCTTTTCTTCTCGGCCTGCTATGTGGCGACCTGGGGGAGTCGGGATGTCTACTCCCGCTCTCCTCTTGACCCCGCCACTTACGGGGGCAGAAGCGGAAGGAGAACGAGGAGGGAGGGGAGACGGGATCCCGACGCGACCACTCCTTCCCGCTTGCGCCGCCACGTGTCCCGCTCCTGCTGCTGCTGCTGCTCCCGCTCGTTTACTGTAGCGTTGCTGCTCTCCTCCGCCTGCCATGGGTGCAGTTGATTCTCGTCCTTCTCCTCCTCCCTTCAACCTCTCCCTCCCGCCAAGGAGGACTCTCTCCGCCTCGCGCGGGAAGCCGCAACTCCGCCAAGCCTCCGCCGCCACCTCGTAGCTCCTCTGTGTCGGGATCACCCCCATTCTCTCCATCTCATTGAGCAGCCTCTCCCCCTCTCTCGGCCTCTCTACTATGCCGTACCCCCAGATTAGCGTGTTGTAGGTCCAGTCGTTGGGTTGAACGCCTTCGGCGCGCATTGCTCCCAAGAACCCCCTCGCCTTCTCTACCTCCCCCTCCCTGCAAAAGGCGCCAATGAGCAACGTGTACACGACCACGTTAGGTTTCACGCCCTTCTCCACCATCTCCCAAAGAACAGATTCGCACTCGTCGGGGGATCGAGACCTGGCCGAGGCTTTCATCAAAGTGGAGTACGCTTCGACGTCGGGGTTCAGGCCGTTGTCAATCATCCGCTCAAAGATTGCACGAGCGCGTGCCACGTGGCCGCCATTGGCCAGTCCATTCATCATGGTCGTGTAGGAGGTGATGTCAGGGGTGACCCCCGAGGTTCTCTCCATGCTCCCCAGCATTCTCTCCGCCTCCTCCAGCCGCCCCGCCTTCACGTACCCCTTCAGCACCATGTTCATCAGCGCGGCCGAGATCCCGACTCCGCCGCGTCGCATCCGTCCCAGCAAGATCAGCGCTTGATCGACGGCTCCCGCCTCGCAATAAGCGTGCACAGCGGCGCCGTAGGCCATGAGCTTCTCCCGCGCAGAGGATGTGGCCGTCTGAGAAGAAGAAGACGAGGAATAAGACGAGTAAGAAGAAGAGGAGGAGGAGGAAGAAGAAGACTTGCGCCGGCGATGGCGGCGTGACTGTTGCTTTGCCAGCTCCGCCTCCACCTGGCGCACAAGCCTTTCACCCACCTCCGGCTTGCCGGCCTTTCCGTACACCCTCACGAGCGCGGCGTAGGAGACGCGATCGGGATACACCCCATCGGCGCGCATCATCCCCATCACCTCCTCCACTCTTTCCACCTCTCCCTTCGCCGCCCAGGCGCCAAGAAGCACATTGTACGTAACCGTATTCCTCTCGACCTCCTCCTCCTCCCCCTCCTCCCCCCCCCACCTCCTTAAGCCTTTCATTCTCTGCAAGAGCTCCATTGCCTCCCCCTCCCTCCCTGCTCTGCAATATCCTTTCAGCAGTATGTTGAAGCTAGTCGTTGACAAGCGCACCTTTCGCTCTCCCATTCTGTCCGCCAGCTTCATCGCTTCCTCCACGTGGCCTCTTCCGCAATAGCCGTTGAGCAGGGCGTTGTAGCACTGAGCGTCCACGTCAGCATCCCACTCCCTCTCACATTCCTCAAGCAAGGCCAGCGACTTGTCGAACTGCCCCTTCTCCGCCAAGATGCTAATCATCAGAGTGTAGGTCTCGACAGCGGGGCGATGAATGTGGTCATTCTGCAAGCCGCGGAAAATCTCCGCCGCGCCGGTCACATCTCCCGCCAATTTGCAATGCTTGATCTCCTCCGTTCGTTCATACACCACGTGGCACAATTGTCGTCTTCTGCGCGATCCGTGTGTCGCGCTGGTCTCCGCGAAGCAGCGCCGGCATGGGCGCGCAGCATTATTCACCGATAACGCTTCTTCGTCGGGATCCCCGCCCGGGCTGCTTCTCTCTTCCTCCGCCATCATCGGACCTTCCGCTCCACGCGGAGATAGCCGCGGCGGACAATTGCTTCGAAATTGGACTCGGATATGGTCGAAGAGGAGGAAGCGGAAGAAGAAAGGGAGGAGGAGGAGGAGGAAGAAGCGAAGAGGAAGAGGACGAAGAAAGGGAGCAAGGGGAGGAGGAGGAGGAGGAGGAGGAGGTAAACGAAGAAGAGATGGTAGTCGTGGTGATGCAGGAGGAGGAGGAGGAGGAGAACGAGGGAGAGAAAAGCGGAGTAGGAGATCACTACCTCGTTTATCTCTTCAATTATCGCAGCTGCCACGTCAGCAGGCCACGTCAGCAGGCCACGTCAGCAGGCCACGTCAGCAGGCCGCGTCAGCAGGCCGCGTCAGCAGGCCACGTCAGCAGTTCCGAGGCAATCATACGCTCGGCTCGTCTTCATCAACTCCCATCTTGCCTCAGAAGGATTCGTCCATATCCTCCTCCTCTCTACGTTCTCGTCATCTGCACCTCTTCCCGCCGCTTGTGCTACTACTGGGGCCCGGGATCCCGACTGTCCCCGTCGGAGATCCCGACCCTCCACTACTTCGAGGACTCTCGACTCCCCGCTGTCGAGGGATCTCGACGTCCCCCCTCCAGGACTCGAGCAATCTTCACTCCGCCCGTCGTCCCGCCGCCTCAATGAGCGTCGGTGAAAAAGCGACGAGGGAACAAGAGAACAGCAGGAAGAGAAGAGGAGCCGGAGGAGGAGAAGGAGGAGAAGGAGGAGGAGAAGGAGGAGAAGGAGGAGAAGGAGGAGGAGGAGGAAGACGAGCAGCAGCGCCGTGGTCTCCGCGAGCGCATCAGCGGCCGGATTCCGCACGCTTCTGGTGCGCTCCCGCACACTTCTAAAAAAAAAAACCATCTCCGCATGCGACCACCTCGCCAACCAAAACTCAGGTCTGCGGAACCGGCGCAAATCGAAAATCAGACAAACTCAAAAAAAACAAAAAAAACAAAAAAAACAAAACAAAAAAAAGAAGAAAAGAAAAGAAAAGAAAAGAAAGAAAGAACGACTATTGTTGTTTTTGAGCGTTCAAAACACACTCCGGAAATCACCCGCGACGCCGCCCGAAATCCGGTCCATAACGGCCTTTCTTTTTTTTCTTTTTTTTTTTGTTTTTGGATGCGGCCTTTCTGAAGCTTCCCGCCAAAACAGGCGAAGCGAACCGCCCAACAGCGCCGTCCACATTCGACAAATCACGATTGGATACTGGATAATGGATATGGATGTAGATTCATGTAGATATGATTTTTGTTTTTCCTTTTTCTTTTAGGGGTTATAATTTGCAACATACCCCCATAAGTTGAGTTATGCCAAAATGCCCCTGAAAGATGTGGGTAGAGGGAAATGCGCTTTTGGGCCGAAATCTTTGTGTTATGGCCCTTTCAGGCCGGTGTGCTTTTTTTTTTTTCTCTTCTTTCCTAGGCTTGCGCAGCCCTCTGCTGCAAGTGCAATGCAGAGGCAACGCTGGAGGAGTTTGCAAAGCCCTTTAGGCTGCTCTTGTACTGGTTGTGTTTTGTCGTTTAGTGAAAGTTTCCATTTCGGGAAACATCGTGAGGGACAATGACGCAGGGAGAGGTCGGTTTCGGGGTGTTAAATAATGCAAGGGATGGGCGCATGCGGATTTCAGGGTGTTGAAAATTGCAAGGGATGGGCCGATTTCGGGGTGTTGAAAAATGCAAGGGATGGGCGCCTTGTCGGAAGGCCTGACATTCAGGCCCTCCACGGTGTGTCAATTTACCACACCGGTTCGGAGGGCTGACCCGCTCTGTGGGAGTAACTGGTCTAACCGGAGAGGACTGCTTACACTTTTGGTCAGGATGGTCAACATGGAATGTCCCAGGTATAGTCCCGTATTTTTATTTTTAGGGAGAACTTGCAAAATACCCCCATAGGTTGAGATATATGCCAAAATGCCCCTGAAAGATGTGGGTAGAGCGGAATGCCCTTTTGGGCTAGGCTGCCAGCCAGGCTGCCCGGGTCCCGGGTGGCCAGCCCGTGCAAGGCGAAGGTCCAAGCAAAAAAAAAAAAAAAAACACCGAAAAAAAACTATGTTATGCAGAAAAATACATCGAACAACTTTTGCCTCAGGGCCACATCAAAATTCTTCACCGAATTTAAAATAAAAAATAAAATTTAAAAATATTATTTTTATTTTTTATTTTTTTTATTATTTTTGGCCCGGCCAAGCAAGTGACCCCGGGCCACTCTGGTAGCCTAGCTTTTGGGCCAAAATCTTTGCGTTGAGCCCCTGTCAGGTGGGTGTGCAACTTTGCAATCTGGACCTCCCTGTTTGGGCCTTGGCCTTTTGCAATAGCACCTAGGAAAAGTTGGCAAGTACTTGGGCATTTTGCAAAGTTGGAGGGTACCCAGTAGGGGTATATTGCAAGGATGGGGTCCAACCGACAACAGGGGTATTTCACAAAATATATCTTTTGTCAGAGGGGCATTCCGCTCTACCCACATCTTTTAGGGGCATTTTGGCATATATCTCAACTTCTGGGGGTATTTTGCAAATTATCCCTTGTTTTTATTATTGTTTATTATTATTGATTATTATTAATAATTTATTATTATTCAAACGTGACTGAAATCTGAGGTATGGTTGTCAGAGGGTTTGACGGCCTGGACCACTTGGGGCGGGATTAGTGAAACGTGCCGCTGAATTTTTTTGTGAAGGGTTCACGCAGTTCTGAACAAAAAATCATAATAATAAATAAAAAGTGATTCCATAAAAGCGGCCCTGAGCCACAGGCCTGCGCATACTGTCGAGAAATTGTGTCCGCTGCAGCGCTACCGGGCCTGGAGTGAGCACCAGCAGCCTAAGTGGTGGCGGTATGCACTTTGGCCAGACTTGGGTTTAGACCAGAGGGTGCATGCCAAGCCTATATTTGTGCTACAGGCCTAGGAACCTGCTCCGCCTGAGGGAGTATCGCACATGGAACCAGCACCAGCATGGGGACTACCAGACTTGGGATCAGCCTCAGCGGCAGTGTTGACGCGTCTGGTCTACTAAGACGACATTCTCTCTTGTTTGAAAAGGGGCATTCTCGTGGCTTTGGGCAGGGACACACAAGCCAACTGTTCGCCCAGGGGGATTGCCACCGAACAATTAGTATGAAAACAAGGGTTCTGACTTTGTCTCGCAAGTTGTTCTTGGCACGCGTGACCGATGTCGCATGGGAGGCAAAGAGAACGACTCCCCGGGCACGCGCCACATGTTTGACCAAGCGGACTGCCACCTGGCAGTTACAGGGCATGAGGATCGACCTCTTCAGCGGGGATTGTTCTAGATATACTTCACTCATATTCAAGGTATAAACAGTAGCAGAAAGTGTGACAGAGGAGAGACAAAGAGAACGATAGTGAAAACAAAGAGGGCTCAAAGTGACAGTGTGGTGACTAGTATAGTGGGTATGAACACTGCCACAATGATAAGATGGTGGTACGCTAAGTAAGATATGTTGGTGAGCGCCAATATCGATGTCGTTGTGATTCGGTAGAGCAACCTAGCTGGACCGATGTGAGACAACTAATCGGGTGAGGGATGGAGACCCGTAGAGGTTAAATCAGGCAGCCCGCGGAAAGCGAACTAGAAGTAAGAAGTTCAGGGAAGTGGCGCTGGTTCGTGCATGTTCATGTGAACAAGCGGGCTATAGTCAACGCAAACATGTATGTTGAGATGATGCTTGTTCCCTGTTGAGGGGAAGTAAGTAAGTGATTAGGAAAACGCACCTGTTTCTATTTTTACGGAACATTAATTCTCATTCTCTCAACTTGGCGATGTATCTTTCAGTGTTCATGCAAATGGTTCGCTCTTACTCCTTCATTTGGTGACTGATTCAGTGGAGTCGTTATACACTCAGTTTGTGTGCCAGCACACTGGGGGGGGGGACTCAAAGAGAGAGAGAGGTCTGCAAGTTGGATACTAGGACGAGAAGCTAACTACCACTTTTGTACTAAAGATCGACTAAATTCATTGCAATCAACTTAAGCCTACTTGATGTCAAAAGACAGAGAGCGAGGGAGACATAGAAAGAGAGAGGGAAAAAAGAGATACATATCTGACCGAGAAGTGGGAAAAAAGTTGAGAGAGTCGGGATGAGAGGTTCCGTACGAAATTTTGACACGGTGGTGTATTGATAATCGTAACCTTTTATTGGAGTTATGTTTTGGAAATCGGTTTCTGCATGTTTCTAGTAGGGCACTTAAAAACGCGGAGATTGATCGTTGCGATCTTCACTCTAACAACGTCAATACATCATTAGAATCGGTATTGTGAACCACAAGTGGTTTTCCCCGTTTAATTGTGAAGTGAGAAGTTGAACGGGAGGAGAGTAAAAGAGGGAAAATGCCAACAAAGGAACGGGGCATGTTGACAGATGATGAGATATGTAGTGCACAAAGAAGCACGGGGAGAGAGAAAGAGAGAGAACCGGATCAAGCACAGGTCATAAATTTAGTTGGAAGAGAGAGATCAAACCTCAAATCGTCCTTCAACGAATCACAAAAAATACCTTTTATTTAATTATCTATTTGTTTATTTATGTAGTTTCACTTATAAGTTTGTTGCTCAGCTATTTGGCAGACTTTGGCTGACTGATTGTAGGATGAATGTTAACGGTCCCTCAACCTTGAGGAGGAGCAGAGTGTTGCAACGCGCTGCAGCCTTGTAGCCATTAGATTTGCCTTAAATCCCCATCTGCCTTTTGTCTGGTTGATTACAGGTTGAGCAACAAGGGAACCCCCTCCCTGAGCCTTGAGTATAAAGACATCCAGTCTTCTGCCTCATAAAAACTGAGGATATTTATTTTTATATTTTGACTTATCTTCATCACGACCGTGAACCAATTACCAAATAGCATAACAGGCTAGCAACCCTAAGCGAAGGTAACTAGCTATTCAAATTCAAGTTGAAAGCGGCTCCAACATCCAACCTCACATCTTAGAGAGACTAAGTTGGAAAATTAATTATTTGACTAATTATTAATTAGTAGTTTGATCAGCCACTTGACAACAACGTAGGCTAACAACCCCGAGTGAGGACCAAGTCAACATTCAGTCATGATGCTCATTTAGATTAACAAATCAATTATGAGCGACCGTGTTATGGTGGCTTACTTGGCTACTTGATTATGATCCAAGCAACATAGATTGGTGGCCCTAAGTGAAGGTTTCACTAGCTCTCGGTCTCCTTACCCGTTTCAGTGCGAACTACGATGCAGGTTGAAGAGAAGGCTATACTAGTGCCTACCCTTGCGGCTCGGTGAAATAATTACGATAATTAATTGATTATCTACTGGTAGCATGCAGACAATAACACAGACTGGCAATGTGATGCTTACTCCAACACTTACGTCACTCAATGATAATATAAATTAAATACATGTTTCGTCAATAACCTATTTGGCTACTTGGTAATATGTAAGTTGCACCCTTGTGCAATAATTAAACTAGGGTTGTGCACATTGCAACCCCATGTTCTATTTAAACATGGGCTATGCAGAGATGCACCCTTTATTATATTTGAACAAGGGCAACGTAGAGATACACCCTTTTACCCCCGTGTGGTATTCAAACTGTCGGAGTACAGTAAGTTTCCATGTGAGGTGCTTGAAAATAGGTGATGCATGTTGCACCGTGTACTGTATCGAGAACGGGCACTCCAAGCAATAAATATAGGCAGATCGGGGTGGAGTGGGTCATGATTTGAAAAGTTGGGTTCAAGCCATATGAACTTGTTAGTAATCAGTGAGTTTGATTAATCTAATCAATCAAGCACAGCAAATTCAGTAAACTTAGTAAATACTCAGTGACCTTTACCTGAGATTAGTGAACAAGTTTGGCCTACAACAAACAATTCATTGAATACAATCATTTTTTTGAGTCTCAGAGGATTCTCCTGAGTATAGCTTTCAGTTAGTCAAAGGAAAATAATCTCAATAAACCGTTAGCTTGGTCAGTCATTCGTGCAGATTTAGTCAGTAAACGGGTACCTCGTGGAAACTCAGCCAACAAATAGAGAAAATTCAAACAACAAGCAACAAACTTCAAACAACAACTAGTGTTATTAAGAGCGTCAAACATGTTTCAGTTTTGTGTCAAGTTTTGAGATGGGAAGTCACTGAAGGACACAACTTCAATTAAGGGGCTGGAATCAAAGTCAGATTTCGTAATGACCACTGAAATTTCATTTCGAACACTTTGACCGTTCGGAGTTTCGGTTCATTGAGTTGTAGACGTTGTCGAGCGCATCGACCCCCGCCGTTTTCGCAAAGGCAGGAGCCCTCCCGGCCATGTCACGCAGGAGTTAAAACAAAACTGAAACATCTAAGTAGCTAAAGGAAAGCACATCAACCGAGACTCCGTTAGTAGTGGCGAGCGAACGCGGATTAGGCTCTAAACACCATCCAAGCAAATTAGAAAAGATTGGAAAGTCTTGCCAGAGAAGGTGATAGCCCTGTATATTTTGTCCAATGATTTCAATTTCAAGAAGTAAATAAAACGCGCAAATGAGAGACAACTTGGGGACGACGTATAATAATCTCACGAGCCGCCAAGACGGCCACGGTCGCGTCGCTCCTTCGCCGCTCTAGCCGGGTGCGCTAGCTGTACATCCCGAGGTCCCCTACGCATCCCTCCTTTTTCTTTGCCTACTTAGGCCCTGAATCGCGCGGCTGCAGTATTTTAGGTAGAATAGGTTTAACTTTAGCGTTCCCATGTCCGCACATTCCTGCAGCTTCGACAAAAGCAAAAACTTCCAGTTATTGTTACTACTCTCGGACATCACAGGCGTCCCAACTAAGGCTCAAAATTTTTTAGTTTGTCAGTCACAAGTCTGGTCTGAATAAATTTTTGGCAACGTCAGTCTCATCGGGTCCTTCAATCCAACAAGGAAGTTGGACAGCGTCCGACGTTCAAAACCCCCGACAAATACCCTTGTCAGGGTATTTGCCCTAACAACGTAACAAAAATTCATTGTGTGTGCGCAATTATTTCAAGTGCAAGTTTTTTCATCTCTGAGTTAAGAGTTTGTACTCCTATATCACCTTTGTGTCATGCTCGTATGTAGTAAATGAACAAGGTTTGTACCCAATGCTCCTAAGCAATGCATCTCCTTGATGCAAAGTTCATAATGTAGTTTCAAGGCACAATTAAGATTTTGAGCAATGTTCTGTGTAGTTCCCATTACAATTTTCAACACAGTTCTCGCCTCAGCTTCCAATGTAAATTTTCATCAAATTTCAATTGTAGTTTCATTCCAAAGTTTTCAGATAAAATTTTGTGACATCCCTTGATGAAGGAAGTTTCGTGCAGGCTGAAAAAAATGGTTTTGAAATCGGGATGAAGGATTTGATTATGCAAATTGTTGTGTATATGTAGGAATCTCTCTATATTGTAAATCGGTGTACATTGGAAAAACTGAGCGAGATCTCAATGTTAGATGGAGTGAACATCGGGGCAAGGGGGACAAGAGAGTGCGAGGAATAATCTTCATCGCTGGTTACATAATTATGGAAAGGAAAACTATGTTTTGCTTTCACTAGTAGTAGCCGCAAACGATGAACTCGCCGTTATTGAAAGTTATTATATCAAGCATCGGTGCTCTATATTTAATACAGTGGGTCGGAAAGTCATTACTTATACAAGGCGGAAAAAAAAGAGGGAAGCGCGAGACCAAGAAGGGTCGAACAAAAACATTAGACGGGACGAGTAAAAATATGAAAAACCTCATAATCACTACTTTCTATATAAACGAGGAGCGAGCAAGTGTTCGACCAAATAGTCTACTATCGGAGCAGGATCGTAAGCAAGAGAGGCATTTCCCTTTGTCCTCAAATGGAGGTAACAGATGGTTTGATTGATATAAACATGTAAGAAGATGGTTTGAAAAATCCATTGTAAAAAATAAAGGGAAGTCTTGTCTGTTACGTGATTGTAAAACTCGATCTAGTGGTCAACCTTTTTTTTTTTTTTTTTTTTTTGAAGGGAAAACTAAGAAACATTCATGGTCCACTCCTCGAACTCTACAAAGTCACTAGAATATGTGTGTCAAAAAGCCTCTCAACCACCACAAATCAGACACGTGAAACCTATTCAATCCATCTACCACTGTTTTCAGCATGAACCGAAGCTCTTATAGACCTCATGCTCCCATCAGGCTAGGTTACAGAGTTGCACCACCTTGCTCCAACACCAACCAACATTGCTCCAGTTATGACCCCCGATGACCACTGAGACTGCTCCCGCAAACAGCCCTCCAGATCTCTCTCCCAGGCCTCACGCCCCCACTAAGCTAGGTCATAGAGTTGCGCCACCTAGCTCCGGCTCCGGCCAACGTTGCTCCTGCATTGGTCTTCGAGGGCCAGCGAATTTTTGACCACCCTTCGCAAGATCACAAATAACTTACCAGATAGCACTTATTCCTACAACGTCCTCGAGAGGTAAACCAAATGGAAAAAAATGGAAAGAAATACTAAACTGGATGTTATAATTCTCTGAGAGACATCGCCCCTCCCTCCCCCTCCCCCTCCCCCTCCCCCCTCAGCCCTACACTGCCTCCGCTAAGGTGAGTTTCTCGCTCTCCCTCGGGCCCAATATAGGACCAACCCTCTACCCCCCTTTCCCCAGGAGCACACAGTTCCCACCTAAAGCATGGCCCCTCGCCCCTTGCCTATTTCTACCTTCGTTCGGACTGATGTTGACCCACACATCAGCTCTTGCCCCAGAATATGGCAACCCCCTACTCCGCCCCTACCCTCTTGGAGACGTTCACCCCCCACCTTGTGATGCCCCTGCAAGATATAGCTCCCCCCACCCCCTTCTTACCGTTCAGCCCTCCGGAAACGATCCAACCCAGCCGACTACAGTTATTGATGACACACTTACCAAAATGTCGAGAGCAAGTTGGAAAAGCAAGGCCTCTTCAAAAGTACGCTATACCCCCGAAAACACCCTATATCTTTAAGAACACCCCACTAAGGAAGCCGCAAGGCGGCAGTAAGACTATTACAATTATTCCCCTGGCCCTTGCTCCAATCAACATTTGGCAACTCCCACCATGTTCACGTATCACCAATTGAAAAGAAACAAAAAACTAATTATCAGAGAGGGTCTTCAAAGTTTATAATTATAATAGTAGAATTCCGAAGTTTTCAGGTTTCAAGATTATAAACTCATGATAGAACCTTGGGACTTTTAGAAAATATAGTCGAAAGTCAAGGATACGTAGTGATAGAACAGATCCCTACAAATTGTGCTGACGATTTATAATGGATAATATATGTTTGTGTGTATATGTGTAGTACTTGTAGATGAGAACACTTTACTTGGGACTTTTAGAAACTGTAGTCAAAATTCAAGGATATGTGTGTATGTGTGTACATGTAGACGAAAATTTGGATGATCAGGAAATAAAAAATAAGATTGTGAGTTTATTTTTTCAAATTTGAAAAGTTGAATTTATAATTGTGTAAGCACTAGATTAGACCAAGAATATATGAAATTAGAAGATGCAAAATTAAAATCAACGAAATCAATTTGAAAAGGCAACCAACGTGAAGAGCGCCACACATGTTTGCAGAAAATTCTTATGCTCCATCGACTCTGTCATTATTGCGCCGCTAACTTTTTTCGTGTCGTTGGTGGGGTTTGTTTTTCAACGCTTCCCCACCCAAAACAGTCACAAAGATATAGAAAAATGGTGAATTAACCCATGTGAGTTGCTAAAAAACTCTGAGTATATTTTTGATAAAAGTTAGTCAGTTGACTATCGATTTATTCAGTGATTGTTTTTTGTTGTGCAATAGCAGAAAGCAAACTTGGATCAATTGATTTCAACAACTCTTGTTCATATTTAAGAATTTGAGAAATCTGAATTTGATCTAAATAACCGTTGACAGCCGCATAAGTAACAACAACTTGCCTTTCAATCGAGATTGGACTATATTATGGTTGTTTCAACACTGCTTTCAACCAGGTATCTGATTGCTCATCATAGGATATGTGTCTAGCTTTTCCAAGAGGCACGAAGTGTTGATTCGATCAAAGCATTTCGCAATATCGGCGTCAAACACATATTTGGCTCTTATGGCTCTAGCTTTTTTCCGCTCGTCAGCTTCCTTCGCTGCCTGGCCAATAAAAAAATGGAGTCAACACCACCCCACCCTGGGGTGGGTGGGAAAGATGAACGCTTTGCGGCGGTTGTGTCACCAGAGGCCACGAAGTGGGAGAAAGTGGTTAATGAAGATTTAAAGCGTCATTTAGGTAAATACATATTAGAATACTAGGTGAACCAGCTCAAACGAACGCTTGAAACCACATACTCTCTTCGACGCTCCAGCTTGTAACAAACCTTCCTCCTCCCATTCTGCATGAGAGGATATTCCTCACTTTTTGCCCGCTCTACCCAACCAATCTCCACTAGATTCGTGCAGGAGCAAGGCCACTACTGTGCCAAAGATTTCATGAAGACTATCTTAATCACCCCGATAGCCTCCCCTTCCTCTAGCGTGTCAAGCCGCGACACCACATAAACGAAGCATGGAGCAAGAGACCTCTTCATCCTAGGTTATCGAGGCTGGAAGAATCCTCAGCCAAAGCATCTCGTTAATGGCCGCGCTCGACAAACCAACGGAACATCGCGTCATCGCCTACCGTCGTAATTCGCATTGCCCACATCAACTCCTCGATATTCCTCGCAGGGAGCCGCACCGATAAAGCGCCACCAACTCACGAACCGGCCCATGTCGCTAGCGAAGCGGCGTGCTGCTCCCGGTCGCGCTGCGCCGACTCACTCTCATTAGGAGGTCAACCTACAGATCATCAACTTCCGTAAGTGGGGGAGAATCAACAATAATGGTTAAAGATATATAATCTCTTTGTTGAAGTATAAGAATAAGAAAACAATTGCCCATAACTGTGATTTGTACTTTCTCATTGGTCTCCATCCAATCATCAAAGATTTTAATAGGCAACTTACATGTTCACTGCTAAAACTAATTGTAAATACGACTATTAGGAATGACTATGGGTTTGATGTGCGGAAGAAACTTATTGCCAGACTTTAGTGTGATGATCAAATCAGCCTGGGAGGTGTTCATCGACTTTAAGATGGTAAGATAAATGATCTTCATATTCCTTTAGTGGTCCCTGAAAGCGATAACTTAAAGTCATAACTGTGCAGACAAAGAATCCATCAATTGCTGATATGCTGCATAACCACCGGCGTTTCGCACGTCGGGAGGTTTCAGCATGTACTTGTGCAGGCTTTCCACTTCCGAGGTACAAAGGACACGTCAGATGTAAGAATTGGGAAGACATCCGTGTTTCGTCGTTTGTATATAACGTATGCAATGTGCCAAGGGCTTCAAAAACAGGCAGAAAATATCTATTACGAGTGGAGTTGTTGGCATATTGTGCCACTTCGCAAATGAGCGATTGTGATACTTTGGATTTCGGTCTTGATGAAGTTTTGAGTTGTATGAATGGTACGAAGAATCGTCACGGGGAAATGTCTAGTGAGGAAGTACATGCAATTAAGATTATGTGTGGATGTTTGGTCTTGGCGCCAACGGATCGAAACCCGGGGGAAACTATTGTCCTCTGCCCTCGATTATACCACGAAGCTATGCATGATTTGTTTGTGCGTAGTGGTCGCTACGTGGTGCAGATGGAATATGAATGCGATGTTATGGATTTGGGTAAATTAGATTCTCGCACACTTGGGCTACAACGTGTAGGCAAATGGGTGGCCAAAGGTACAATTGGGAACAGATACGCAGTTCCCCCAAAAAAGGATTTAGAAAGATTGAGACTCGTTTACCCTACATTCAACGAACCAAGTGCTCCGGCTGGACGAAAAGTAGCCAAGAGGCTGAACTGTCTATTAAACACTCTGCCATCTAGACTTCATTGGATGCTTCATTTGTATTTTTTTTTTTGATGTTTGCGCTATGGGCTCATATCGTTTGTTTTTGGAAAATTCGATGAATTTCGTACCGAAATCGCCGACGAAAACGACAAAGATTTGACCCCCCTGTTAACCATCTCTCGTTAGTTGCCGACAACCACCGCCACATTATTCTCGGAACGATCGATGGTTTCTTGAGGTTGATGGTATGAAGGAGGGCTGGTGGGATGCGATGTCTATGACGTTAATACTTCCAGCTTGACATCCCGCATAACGGGTTTTCGGTGTTGTCTACTCTACTTCGAGTGACTGTGTGCATCTGCTTCGTGTGTGGTGTGCACCTTGTTTCCCCCCCTTTCCCTTGTTGTAGAGGCTTTCACTTCCAGCCCATGCACTTCCAGTGGATCCAAGGGACTGGGCATGGGAGCACCCAATAATTCCAGGGAAAAAGCTCTGTCTTTACCAATATTCGACAAGATTAGGGTACAAACTTACTCGTCCCGTGTATAGATGTGGGATGGCAGCTGGCTAGCCGGTGGATTGTTTCGGGCTGGGTGCAAGACATGGCGGCGTGGTTGGTGTCAGCACTGCCATGATTTTGGACGCTATTGATTTGTCGAACACGTGAGTTTTTGTGGTAGATCGTGCATGTAGTTGTCCCGACAGCCATTTGGTGCGCCACGAGAACGACTAAAGCATCGTCATTGTGTGTTTCGTGCGAGGGTACAAGAATTGAAGACTTGCAACACATTTTTTTTTGTTCCGCCACTGCGACTAGTCCTGACTTTTCTGGGAGTGACGGCGTGGGAGTTCGGTCCCGATTCCTCCAAACTCTTCTAAATGGGTTTAACAAGCTACGATTTAAAATTTGTGAAGTACTGGCGGTTTAACAAGCTACGATCCAAAATTTGTGCGGATGCAGTTTCCAAATTTGTTCAGAGTCTCCGAACGACAGGAGAGAGTACCAGAGTCGAACTTTTTTTAGTCTTTTTTTTTTTTTCTTTTAATTGTTATTTGGACCATTTCTCGATTTACGCGTGTCATCCTTGAAAGCGCAGGGGCCATTCGCTAATCTACCCTTCTCTGTATCGTTCCAATTTTACCGGATGTCCCGAAGGACTGACTTTTCTTTTCTTGTTTTCATCTTTCCTTGTGTGATTCTTTATTTTCTTGTTGGTCTTTTCCCCTGCTGTCTCTCTAAGTGCAGTTCCTGCGTAAAAATGAAAGATTGTATTTTTCCAGGATCCTCTCTCTGTGTAAGAGAGTCGTAGTCGCTTCCGTTTTCACTTTGTTTGGATTGCTCATGTTTTTTTTAATTCTGCTCTTCATTTGCTCTTACCCTGGTCCTATCTACCCTAGGATGTTAATTGTAGGCTACCTACCTTCTTCCCCCGAATCCAATGTACGGTTATTATACCTGTATTTACTTACAACTATAATGACCGTACGCTGTATTCTGGGGAAGAAGGTAGGAAGCTGAGGATCCTCATGTCGTTCCCGCTTGTTAGTTGGGTTTACTTTCATTTTCACTCTTCTCATTTATTTCCTTGTTTTGTTCAAGAAGAAGCGAAGGATAGGATGTCGGCCGTAGGTGGCCTATGCTGTACAGGACCTGTGGCTTCGTCCACACCCCCTAGCTGATTTCATTTTGTCCGCAACCCCTAAGCTTATTTCATTTCGTCCACGACCCCTAGCTTATTTCATTTTACCCTTGTGTTCGCTTTACTCTCTTGTTTTTTAACAAGTAGTTCAGCTTGACTTTTATTTTTATTTCATCGCCATAAATGGAGGTTGTTTATTTGGTACCCAATGCTTGGCAGTCTTTTGTTGAAATGATTTATGAATTCGATCTAAACTTCGGCAATGAATAAATAAATGGTGTACCAGCAGTTACATAACGTCGATAACGATAAAATAAAACACAAAAAAATCAAAAAAAAAAAAATTGTTTTCCCTTTCGTCTTTGTCATTTGGTAGACGTGAAGGATATCCTCCGCCCAAGTTTCGCCGAACAAAAGAAAGAAAAAAAGGATAGCAGTTACGAGAAACTTTGGATGGTCCAATTCAGATGCATGCTGTTTCCGAGACAATTGATCTCCGTCGTTCAACTTTAGCAAGCCTTTTTTTTTTTTTGAACAAGTGCTCCAGTCTATTCGTGGGGAGCAGCACGTGCTGGGAGCCCGGCCGGAGTTGCCGGGAGCAGGCCTGGGCCAAGTCCCACTAGCAGCGTTGAGTTTAAATTCCTCAATGCCTGAATGTGGACGTGTTTGTGGAGACGTGCAGTTCAGGAAACTCGACACCATTTCTTCAGGCGTGAGGTAGCTCAACGCTGCTAGTGGGACTTGGCCCCCAGGGCTGCCACCTTTGTGAGGGACGCCGGGGCCACTTCCCGGCATTGTATTACAAAAAAAAGAAAAAAAAAAAGGTCTTTTTTTCTAGGAAGATTTTCATGACGCCCGGCCAGGGAACAGCCGGTAGCAGAGGGACCCAGCATCATCTGAGTGGCCAGTCGCTGTGCCTCCCTGAGTACCCCTCCCCCTATGAACATCAGCAGAGACTGCTTTTTAATGCCAATTGGGGGGGCCGACGGGCTATCTCTAGGTGGCAGGCGCCAAGCATGCCCAGGAAGGTACATGAGGCCAATGGGGATTGAACCCAAGACCTCCCGAATGCCACTTGCATGCCTTACCAACTGAGCTAGGCCGCTGGATAAGGCAACATTCTGAGAGTGGCACCACAGCAATTATCATCGAGGGGATTTAAAAAAAGAAAAAAGAAAAAAAAAAGGCATCTCTTTATTACGTACCTGCAAGATCTGTACCTGGACACGTAGCCTCCCAAAATCGACGAGATCTAGATTTTGCTACCTTACCTTTCAGGTAGAGAGTCATTTCCAAGGCCTAGGCAAAACTGCTGCCATTCCTGCTCTCTACTAAGTTACAACGAACGTGGTCACCATTCTGACCAGGTTCATTCTAACTTGGTGCAGACACCACAAGATTAGTCCCTAAACCAGGCGCAGGTCAGCTGTGGAATTACTCTTTTGCTCAAGGCACGGCCCTTCCCCCCCCCCCCCGCCCTCCTCCCCCCCATCCCTGCCTTGAAGAGACCATCTGCCGACCCCTTGTTCAATGATGCTATTACATCAGAATGAAAATAAAAAAGGGTGCATCACAAAAAGGAAGAAAAAGGACGGAAAACTTAATGGCTGATAGCGAAGGCCAAAAAGAAAAAGAAAAAAAAAAGGAGCATAACAGCCACAAAGTGGCCCAACCGGCAAAGGAGTGGAATGGTAAACTAAAAGTGACAACAGAAAAAAAAAAAAAAAAAAAAAAAAAAAAAAAAAAAAAAAAAGTGACAACAGGAGAAGACCCGACGACAGGGATCTATAAGCCCACGAAACTGAACAAATGGTGAAAAAAAAAGAAAAAAAAAAAGGAATTGATCAAATGACGTGGCAGCAGATCACACTGCTAAGGACATATTCACAGTAGGACTTCTTCAACCGAATCTGGACTTCTTCACACCCAGATCCGTGTGCGGTAAAGTCCTGTGTGTGAGCGTACCCTATGATAAGAGCTATGGGGAAACCTCACGTAAACCTTGTCGGCACTTGGCGAAATCTCACTGCTAAGGACATATTCGCAGTACAACTTCTTCAACCGAATCTGGACTTCTTCACACCCAGATACGTCCGAGAAAGTCCCAAGTGTGAACATGCCCTACGATAAGAGCTATGAGGAAAGCTCGCGTAAAGCCTGTAGGCACTTGACAAAATCATCAGGCAGCTCCGATTTGAAATATAACTCCTGTCTTGTGTGAGGATGAATAAAACCTAGAGTTTGGGCATGAAGCATTGGTCTTTCCAGTTTACTGAGGAGCTGCTTGGCTACCCCATGTCGGGAAGACACAACCCCTCTAAGGATGCTCGAGTACGCAGCCTTATTGGTACCCCCATAGGTCTCGTCGCCGAGGATAGGGTGCCCAATATGTTTGGTATGGACTCTAATCTGATGAGTCCGACCCGTTTCCAGTCTCCACTCGACTAACGACGCGCCTCCATGAAGCAGGACCTCCGAAACCTTGTATAGGCTGGCAGCATACCGCCCACCCCGTCGCCTAGGAGTACTCTCCTCCCCGAAACACCCGCCGCCCACAACAGCCATGCGTTTCCTGTCCCGAGCGTCTCGCCCGATCGCAGCCTCCACCCTGCCCAACTCCGGGGATGGCACGCCGCAAACGATTGACATGTATGATCGCCGTACGGTGCGCGTCTTGAACTGCTCGCTCAGCTTCATCATCGTGAAATCATCTTTTGCAACCACGAGAAGACCTGTTGTACCTTTGTCAAGCCGATGCACGATGCCCGGTCGTACCATGGCATTCTCTGGCCACGCCGTCAGTCCCGACCCTTCGCCAACAACAAGGAGCGGGTAAGAACCACTTTCCGTGCGATGGTGTACTCGCCTACCCTCTGCCTCTTTGCTCTCATTCTCATCCCCCTCCTCCTCCTCCTCATCATCATCATCCCCCTTGTCCTCCTGCTCATCCTCGTCATCCTCTGGGGATTCCTCGGAGCCGCCTTCATGAACATTCAGAGAGACAACCTGTTTACTCTCACCATCATCATCATCCTCACCGTCGTCATCGTCATCATCCGTCCTCGACATCATCAAGCCCCAGGGAGTGGTGGTTTCCGACATGCGAGGCACTGCCGCGGGAAGACGGCAGTGATGGAGGAGAGCGTTCACCAGAGTGCCTTGCCAGTGACCGGCTGCGGGATGGGTTACCATATGCGCCGGTTTATTAACCACGAGCAAGTGGGAATCCTCGTACACGATCGAGAGCGGTATATCTTGTGGGATGGCCTCGATCGGGGGCGGAGATCTGTCTTTGACAATTACGTCCTCCCCTGCTCTAACGATGTAGGACGGCTTTCTCTGCGCTTTGCCATTCACGTAAACATAGCCTTCCTTGATGCTCTCTTGGATCTTTGAGCGGCTCAGTCGGTGAACCTTCCCAGCCAGAAAGGCGTCCAGCCGTAGACGTTGTACCGCTTCCTCGATCGTGACCGTTGCATGAATGGTGGCGGCGCCATCTTCGTCAAGCCGCACCTCTTGATCCTGATCGCTTCCAGGCGCAGCCAAGATTCCTGCTGTTGCTCCCCCTGCCATCGCCGAAGTGCTCACACAGGACCCAGGTCCATCTCCTTTGGCCGCATCGGTTCGGATCTCGACTCGATCGAAAAGACCACGGCTTGGACCACGAGATGGTCCAGAATGTGCTCCTCCGTCTACTAACAAATCCGTTCCGAGTAACACGGATTGGCCCTGCCAGCGCACAGGAATGCCTCGCACACCAGCCCATGTGCCAAACTGAATGCGACGCTCCCGTGGCCCTCCAACTACCGGTGGTTCTTGTCTTCTCGCCGACAACGTTCCTACCGGTAGTCCATAGCACGTTCCTATTCGGCAATCTCGTGGCCGTGCACGAGATCGGCCCTTCGCTAAGCCCGAATGGCGCACACCTTGGGTTGGCAACATGGGAAGCCATCTTTCTAAAGTGTTCGATTCGCTGACACAACATCGCAATGCTTCTCCGATTGCGACCACGTGTCTACCGAGTCCAGATCTCGCGAGACCCCCTTTCCTACTCTGCAAAGCCGGGCCGGCAACAACAGGTGCCGCCCTATTACCATTGCCGCGCCAAACAGAAAAAAACAAACCCTTCTCTCTTGCAATTCCCGCCAACCCCCGTGTTCTGCAGCTGAAGGAGTGCAAGGCGCTTGGACGGCGTAAACATGCAGTCAATAATTTACACATTGGGCAGACGGTCGTGAGACGAAGAAAGGTGGTGCCTGTGCCTGACGACGCAAACATGCCCCAAGGGGAGGCCTTCATGTTGATGATCTCTCCAATCTGCCTCCTCCTAAACCATGAAGCTCAGGGGATACTCACATGAGCACTTTCCCCAACGTATCTGACTGCAATTACGGCCACACCTGGATGCATCTGACCACAATCACGTCCAGAGCTCAGTCCAAAAAGTCCTAGTGTGAGTATGTATGACCTCTGTGTACATGGTCCTGATCACTGTAAGGTCTGTCTCTTATACACATCTAGATGTGTATAAGAGACAGACGGCCACACCTGGATGCATCTGACCACAATCACGTCCAGAGCTCAGTCCAAAAAGTCCTAGTGTGAGTATGTATGACCTCTGTGTACATGGTCCTGATCACTGTAAGGTACACAAATGTACCTGCTGATAAACAGACAAAAACAAGAGTTCAAATCCTGAATACCCGGGGCCTATGCAGCTGAGAATTGCACACACATGTAACTGAAGATATAGTCGGATAAACAGATTATTATGAGCTAAAATCGTGATGAAATCAAATGAATACAGTAGCATTAGGTGGGGACTAGCCCCTTATTTAAAAAAAAAAAAAGAGAATGCTGTTGGATAAAATACCCCTTCTCACACACGGGAGAAAAAAAAAAGAGTCACGTTGCTCACTAATTACTAATTACAAATTAGTAATTACACTCTAAAAAAAAAAAAACATCACTACAAAAAAAAAAATCATCGCTACCCCACAAAAGCTTGCTCATCGCAGATTATACCGCCAGAGAACGTTCTCCTCCGGTAATCTCAGAAAAGAGTTTTAAAAAAACCAAAAAAAACAACCAATGTCAACCCAAAAAAAAAAAAAAAAAAAAAAAAAAAAAAAAAAGGGCCTCCGCCCCCCCCAAAAAAGAAGTCTCTTAATGGGTAGAGCTCTGGCTCTGAAAACATCTGCGTTTGCCCTGCTAGGATATGTAGGGACCGTCAGGAAACTCTCGAGTACGCTGTTGAAGGCAATCAAGGATGTTTCTCCTCGTTTCTTGTGGAAACCCGACAGCCAAGATAACCAAGGATATCTGCCCAAGGTGGCATGGGAAGTGGTCTGTAGACCTCGGGAGGAAGGGGGACTAGGGCTGTTGGACCCGGAAACCCAGAACTTAGCTCAGCTGAGTAAATGGGTGGGGAAGGTTGCCGAGAAAGGGGAGAAGGGTGATTGGGTGGCTATGGCTGAGATGCTGTTGGCGGAGGAATGGGGACTCAGCAGGGTATCGGACGTATGGGTGGCTATTTTTCATGACTGCTTTATCAACAAGCGCATAAAGTTGATTTTTTGGAGAGATGTTATCTCTCCCTGGAAGAAGGTGAAACCCTCGTTGAGTAAACCTCCAATAACAAAAGCGGAAGTCAAAAGACAACATCTTTTTGATAATCCGTACATCAGAGGCAGGGATGACCTTCCCATCTCAGCAGACGCCAAGACAGGGAACTACGGAATGAGATGGATCCAATGGGGGGTGGCCACGGTGGCGGACCTGTGGGATGATCTGACTAACTAACTCCTGGGTGTCAGACGACCAGCTCAAGGAAAAATTGGGCCAACTGCCATATCTGGAAGCCAGATTGCTGGAACTCAGGAACAGTATCCCAGTCGACTGGGTAACACTCATGGGTCCAGAGGGGGTTAACCCGGTCGACTCGTGGTACGCAGAAAAGCAATGTGGGGCCACGATTTTCTACAGGTTACAGGAATGGTTTGATGATGGATCGGGCAAATGCTGGTTGGAAGAGTACAGGTCATTGCTGCCGAATCTTCCGGAGATAGTTCTCTCAGGGATCAGTTGGAGATATGGTCTGAATGGACTGGAGGAGATTAGGGTACGTCGTCTTCCACCAAGGTCCCTGGGAGAACCGGACGTGCTTGTGGTCGTGGCTGAGGCAGTCTCATTACGGGAGATGAAGATAGACCCGGACACATGGGGCTGGCAAGTAGACAACGAACCTATCTGGGGTTTGAGTAACTTATCTTCCACTCTGGTCCTCGCAATTCGCAGCAAGCTTCCACATGCCAGCGAGATCATTGCAGACAGGTGGCAGCGGCAATGTCCGGAGGTACAGCCTCCTTCAGATAAGGAGCTCTCCACGTTGTGGTCACAACTGAAGGTGGTTCCGTCTCAGAAGTTGGCCTCCTTGGCTTGGCTCCAATCTCATCTGGCTGTCCCCACGGCCAAATGGCTCCAGGATCGTCAGATAGAGGTAAACACTCAATGTGACAGATGCTTAAACGCCACAGAGTCAATGCAACATCTGTGGTGGGAATGTGAGTTATCAGAAAAATTGTGGAGGTGGTGGGAGAGACATTGGGTGGCCTTTTCTGGCAAAAATCATCTGACTGGAAAGAGATGGGTCCTGCAGGGAGCTCTGCCCCCTGACGTGACAGGTAGGAAAGGATGGGAGTACATTGCACAGGTGGCTCGGTTGGCAATGCTATGGACCATTTGGCTGGATAGGAATGGAAGGCGCTTTCAGGAGAAACCGATTCAGGAGATACAGGCAGAGAGACTTTTCAGAAGCCTGGTGGGGTCCCAAATCAGAGCCGATTGGGTCCGTAGAGTTCAGCGAGGGGACAGGCAGACAGGATTGAAATGGTTCAGGGAAACCTGGGCATTGGAAGGTCGGCTGGCCAAGATCTCTCCACAGGGTAGGCTGGAGATCACAAAGTGGCTTGGGTGAGCAAGTTCTTGTTTAGCTAGGAGTAGGTTCCCAGTTACCTTTTGGAATTGTGTGGAGTTTCGGTCATGTGAATGTTTTTTTTTTATGAACCGGGGCACTCGGTTCCGGTTGGCGGCCACAGTAGGCGGCACGGGGTAGGGAAGGGAGGAGAGTGCCACTCTTGGATAAGGGAACAAAGATGTTCCTCCCGGCTGTTATTGGGCCGAGGTCAGGCCGGTTGGTAGGCCTGTGTAATAGTAGGGAGGGGTGTTAGTGGAACACGGGGAGTCTAGAGTAGGTTTAGGTATAGTTAGTCTACTGGGGCAGACAACGGTGGTTGAGCTAGGAATTAAGGTAGAAGCAGAATTTCTTGATGTCTGAGTCATGATTGAAAGATTGTCCATAAGCGAAACCGGCTGATGCTGCCGGGATAACTCCGGGTTGAATTGTGAGGTCCCCGGCCTCCTGAAGTGAATTTTTTGGAATATAAAGTGAATTCAAAAAAAAAAAAAAAAAAAAAAAAAAAAAGAAGTCTCCATGTGAAGTAGTTCAACACGTACGTCCCACATATTCCTAAACAACAGTTCTGTCACACATGCCACAAAAGTGACACCTACCCTTGTCACACTGTTTAGATCTACCCTTTGTCACACAGGGGATACCTACCCTTGTCACACAGGTGATACCTACCCCTGTCACACAGGTGATACCTACCCTTGTCACATAGGTGATACCTACTCTTGTCACACAGGTGATACCTACCCCCTTGTCGCACAAGTGATACCTACCTTTGTCACACAGGTGATACCTACCTTGTCACATATGATGCATGTCACACACAAACATGGTGTAATACTGTCACATGTCACCCAGGTGATACTCATCCTTTGTCACACAGGTGATACCTACCCTTGTCACACAGGTGATACCTACCCTTGTCACATATGACGCATGTCACACAGACAAACATGGTGGAATGGGGTGATACCTACCCTGCAATTGACCACCAACCTGTCCAGCCGCAATTGTGGCCAGATACATCCAGCAAGGTCCTTGTGCGAGTCCGCGTTTTCTGCTGGCTACCGTCACACTCTCATCAGGATTTTCTCCACACAATCAAGAATCAAGCCCTACTTTCGGTCAGATACATTCAGCGAAGTCCTCATTCTGTGGCGATTCTGGCAAACTGTTGCTGCTGCCAATTCCGTGCTACCAAGCACATTCCCCAGCTCGCAAGACAATTCACTTCCTGTAGCACGTATATGACCGCAATCACGTCTTCATTCCTATACGTGTCTGAACTAAAGAAATGACCGTCAAGGATTACACCACACCGGGCACAGCCCATTTCGCTTCCGAGCTCATGAGACCGTGCCCCCCCTCCTCCCCCCACACTGTGTCTTTCCTGCAGCTACGCACTGCAAGGCTGCTACGGTCTTCGCCTGAATAAAACGCCCAGGCAATATCTAAGCATCTGGACTGGAAGTTGTGCCAAATGCCGTTATAATGATGACCGGGCGTTCTATTCAGGTGAAGAAGGTAGCAATAGTGTTGAATTATTTTAGGACCCGGATGATGAGTGGAAACCTCCATCCCGGAGCGTGGAGGCGAAGTGGGGATTGTCTCGGCAGTCCTTGCGTTGTGTTCAGGGGGAAACGGTAGATGCATTCTCATCTCTACATACATACACTGAAATCCGAAACGACGATAGCTTTCTTTGACGTAACACACAGATCGTCTTCGTCTTCGTTCTAGACGAGAGACAATTCTGTTCTTATATTCTTGCCTTACACTATATAAGTAAGTCTGTGATCGATTTAAAAAGCTCAGAATGCTCTTCCCAGAATAGATACGGAGCCACGACCATAAGGTTCTATTTCCCCCCCTCCCAAAAATAAAAATAAAAAGAGAGAGAGAGAGAGAGAGAGAGAGAGAGAGAGAGAGAGAGAGAGAGAGAGAGAGAGAGAGAGAGAGCTTGGAATGCTGATCTTGACTTGTCTTTTAACCCTAATCCAAAAAAGTGAGTTACACTGACTCACTGAGTTTCTTATATCCATTTAACAAGCATGCCAATGCTGTTCTTATCGTTTCCCCTCCGTTATCCTGCGCGTTCAGTTTTAAATTATAAAATCAAATTTAAAAAGCTTGGAAATTTTGCTGCAGTACTGTTCTGATCTTTTTCCCTCCCTTATCCTATAATATAATAAGGTTCTAAAAAATTATTATATGAATTTTAAAAAGCTTGGCAATGCTGCAGCGTTGTTCCCAAAAAGAAAACAGAAAAAAAAAAAAAGGATAAGCTTGCCAATTGTGATCTGATCTTTGAATCATCTTTCCCTTATCTGAAGCTTTTTTTCTCGCTGCAGGTCAATCCTATCACAATCTAGCCTGCTGACGTCAGCAAGCACTGCAAAAAAAAAAAAAAAAAAAAAAATCTCAATCCGCGCTCACAATCTGGCCCGGTGACATCAGCAAGCACTGCAAAAAAAAAATCTCAATCAGCGCTACCTCCCTGACAGAAGGCAACACTCACCTTTATTTCATGACAACACTACAAAAGTTGGCCGTTAAAAAAAAAAAAAGGCCCTTGGTTTCTAGGATTTGAACTCTTGTGGAGATGATGACATCCCCATTGAGAAGCTGAGAACACTCCTTTTTTTTGCTGGGGGGGGGGGGGGGGGGGGGGGGGGGGGGTTGGAGAACATTCAAATTCCTACCTTTCTCGGCCCTTTTTGCTAAAACTAGATAAAGTGCACTGTATCTGTTCTGATCAGTTCCCCCCCCCCCCCCAAAGTTCTGATCAGTTTTAATATCTGATCCGTGATCCCTCGCACCACAAAAACAAATATAAATAAATAAACAAGTAAATTAATAAAATCCTAGAGACCGATAGCACTTCATTCGGACGTGTAACCTCCCTGATGGCTGTCAAGTGGGTGCACAGTTAGGACAGAATGAAGGTCAAGACTTCAAATCTTGTCGTTCACAATGCACATTCACAACTGTGCTGTTTCAAAAAATTGAGCTGTGGACGTAATTCCCGTCAGATTCATCCAGCTCTGGCTGTCAGATACGTCTAGAGAAGAAGTCCTACAGTAGTGTGAGTACAACACACCCTGAATCTCTTGTCCAATCCCATAAATTATAATAAGCGGCTACCTCGTTCAACGGCCTTTTTTTTTATAAAGAACTACACACTACTCCTGTACCTCCCCTGATGACTAACTGATACCCGGTGTTCTTAATGTATTATACACCTAATAACACTGCAGAAACTGACTCACAAGATTTGCACTCCTGAACCGTCGTTGATCCCCACCCAGGTCAAGAGCTCAGACCTGTTAAGATCTCTAAATAATAAATATGTAATGATTTCTGTGCACAAGTTAATGTATTATACAGGGTGTGTACCTGTTAAGATCTCTAAATATGTAATGATTTCTGTGCACAAGTTAATGTATTATACAGGGTGTGTACCGACACTCTTAACCCTTTTTTTTGAAAGAACTACACTGGGTCAAGAGCTCAAGCCTGTTAAGAACTCTCCTGTGCCTCCCTGACAAGATTTGCACTCCTGAACCGTCGTTGATCCCCACCCAGGTCAAGAGCTCAAACCTGTTCTTAAGTAAATAAAATTCGAGAAAATTTGATAAAAACGAGGGAGAATCAAATATCTAAAGGAGTTTCTTTACTGACTGTTTAATCTTAAGAAAAAAAAAAAAAAAAAAGGTTACTTTTGCACAGAAATCATTACATATTTAGACATCTTAACAGGTTTGAGCTCTTGACCTGGGTGGGGATCAACGACGGTTCAGGAGTGCAAATCTTGTGAGTCAGTTTCTGCAGTGTTATTAGGTGTATAATAAGGTGTTCTGACTGTATTATACACCTAATATAAGGTGTATAATAAGGTATAATAAGCTATTAGGTGTATAATACAGAAAGAACACTGGGTATCAGTTAGTCATCAGGGGAGGTAGAGGAGTAGTGTGTAGTTCTTTCAAAAAAAAAAGGCGGTTGAACGAGGTAGACGATTATTATAGTTATGGGATTGGACAAGAGATTCAGGGTGTGTTGTACTCGCACTACTGTAGGACTTCTTCTCTGGACGTATCTGACCGCGATTACAGCCAGAGCTGGATGAATTCCGTTGTAATATCAAAAGATAGTCCTATAGAACTCCTATTGACCAAAAGTGGTACCCCCAAACCTTATTGCATCCATCTGATCCCATCAGGATTTGACTTCATGACCTGTCTCTGGACAGTGACATGTGTGTGAGCCATTCGGCAACGTGGGCTGGATACGGTCAGTAGGTAATTGCGCACAAGGTCAAGGCATCATGAAAAGGGGGGTAGCGGGTGTGTGTGAGAGAGAGACGGGGAGAGAGAGAGAGAGAGAGAGAGAGAGAGTAGATTCCGCACAAGGTGAAGGGAGAGAGAGAGAGAG
>BFEA01000315.1:1434888-1452339 GCA_003427395.1 Chara braunii | reverse complement strand
GAGAGAGAGAGAGAGAGAGAGAGAGAGAGAGAGAGAGAGAGAGAGAGAGAGGCTGAATGGCAATTGAAATATGGGTCAAATTGCGGTTGCGATCTATTTCACAATTGGAATGATTTTTAAAAATTTATTTAGCATTTTTCCTGGAAAGAGCATAACAAAATCTACAAGAATTCAAATTTTCAGGTTTTTTCACACATTCTTCTGAACGTGATAACTCACTGGACTTGGAGTACTCTTTTAGTCGGCCCACACATGGCTAAGTGGCAAAAATGGAAAATGTGTCCAATTGGCACGGTGATTATTTCGTGGTCTAAATGATTTTTTGAAAATGTTCTGATATTTTTCCTGGAAAGAACACGACCTCATCTGTGGATTCTCAAAATTTTAGGTTTTTCTGCGGATTCCTCGGAGCACACAAAATCGTCAAAGTTGCCTTTGGAAAATGTCTCTTTCGTTGTCCCTGACCTCCCTGTTTTGAGAAGATGGGCCTGAAGGCACTTTTGCAGTTCACATGCCCTGACTTCTTTCTGGGGTCTGCTCCACCGGAGGACCGGTCCTTCCTTTTTTCAAAGTCTCGGTTCTACCAGAGTTAGCTGTAGGTAGTCCGAAATTCCGCCAAGGACCGGTCGCCCAATTGCCCCCGCCCCCCCTTAAGAACCCACTTTGCGTCCTGGTCGGCCGCCGCTAAAAATGTGACACCTTGACACAGACGCCGAAGCCCACTATACCGCAGCCTTAGGGCTACAATTTTTTTTGCATTTTCTTCGAGAATTTGTGAAAATTCGTTCATGAAAGTTTTTGCACAATTTGTGGATGGTGCCATGTGACCAGCAAAGTACCAAATCGCAATTGCTCGAGACAGCTAGGGCCTTATCCCATCTCAAAAGGTATAGCAATGCGGTCGGAGCCATGCCCAAAACCTCAAATCAACCCTTCCCAAATCCGCATATTTTGCGCATTTGGGGTTGCAGTATGAGTATGTCGTCACTTGGTACACCCATGAACTGTTGAAATACATACTTGAGCCTGAATCGGGCTCATGGGCCTCGCTGCACAACACTAGACTCCTGAAAAAGTTCAACCGTAATTCCTAATTTGTCAGACTTTTGAAATGCCCACACTGCACTTGTGGCTGCACTTACGCCAAACTCTTCAACTCTTCAAGGTTAGGAAGCACCACGAGACACAAAACTTGGGGGGGGGAGAGGGACAAAAAACAAAAAAACATAAGCACTACGTGACACATCTACGAAGATTTGTCCACCCAGACTCCAGGTGAACTCTCGAAAAGCAATCGAGCGCGTAGAGTCCTACATAGACCTCCCTTTAAAAAAATGAACTTGCCGGTTGACACTCTTGAATCGTCAGGAGTGACGCAGTGACACTCGCAAGTGACCTATGACAATACTTGAAAAAAAATATCAAGAGTGTCTTTCTTAACTTAGCTAGTGCAACCATGACTCTCACACTCGACATTTTTCGAGAGTGAGTATGACAACTCTCGAATAGGTTTTAGGCATCCCGCGCATGACAAGAATTCATGCAGCCATGCCACACTCTCGACACTTCAAGTTTCAAGGGTAGTGCAACGAGGCCCCGTATCAGATGAACATAATAAAATCATTATGAATTGTCTGGGGCCGGTCAGTTCGATGATGACATCTCAAGTTTGTCGGGAGGAAAAAAGAAAGAAAGAATGAGGGCCTACACAAAAATGGGCGAAATTGCATTTGTAACCTTCAGAGTCCCACTGCCCAACTTGATGTTTATACCCCAGAAATGGATTCGAAATTACGTCCATGCAGGGGACCGAGATGGGCCAAGGTTGGTACCGAAAAATTGCGATTATGCCCAGCTAACAGAATGATCAAATTATAGGCATACCCCCCAAACTTGAAGTATGTGCATGCTCAATTTGGCTGCCAGTTGTTTGGGCATTGACATAGTTTTGTGATCCTGGACCGAGGCCCTGTGGGACCGGGTGCAGGTGTAATTTAGGGCACAACAAAACTAGAGTATTGACGAGAGGAAGGGGGGGGGGGCGGAACCCGTATTAAAAGGGAGGGGGAAGGGGGGCTTCCGGGTGGGGGATGAGAAAGGGTGACGGGGGGGGGGGGGGGGGGGGGGGGGGGGGTATAATTTGCCCAACAACACATTTGCAGCCAAATAATGGGCAATCGCTGATTGTTTTTGTTTTTTTTTTGCAGACTGGTTCCTACCCCAAATAAAAGTGTCTCAGGAGTACTAATTGTTAAAAAAATAAAACACAAGGGTATTACAGGGTTTGTGTATAGATGCAAGTTGGGCGCTGGGACTGGGTATGAATTAATGTTGTCTTAAACCACCAGTACTTGGCCCAGCTATGAGCATCTACAAAACATAGAGTATAAGTGTTTCTAATCGGATGAATTGGGGCGCTCTTGTAGTGGCTCGCACGTTTCCTAAGATTGTGGCTTGTTAAGGGGCACAACTTTAGGAAGTACTGCTGGTTTAACCAGAAAAAAACTTACGTAGAATCGAAGTCTGCTGACCAGACCGACGAGATGAAAGCTTGGGTCACGACGACATTTGGGATCTCTCTCAAACTCATTACAGAGAAGCTTCAGGAGGTAGATCAGAAGGTGAAAGTGTCCGCTGCTGGTAAAGCCGAATTGGCGAAGCTGCGAGAGGAGAAAGCCGCCCTGGAGAAAGATGCTGTTGAAAAGGAAACAGTGGAGAATGGGGGGCGGGAGCTGTCGAGTAGCGAGAAGCAAAAACGGGCGGTTGAACGTACGCCGATCAGTAACTCACCTCGAATCAACCGAGTCAGATCGCGGGGTAGTAAGACCAAGCCACAGACGAAGCACATAGATGTATCGTAAGATGACGAAAGTGACAAGGCAGGCACGGTGAAGCAAAACCTCCAGCCTAAGATGGAGACAAGCAGCGAGCTGACCGACATCAAGACCATGCTGAATGCACTGCTGAATGGCCTAGCGGATGCCAAAGGAAAGACCCCCATCATTGAGCATGCACCAGCTTCGGCACCAGGGGACAAGGTACCGAGTGAGGATGAAGATTAGGATCTCGTCTAGAACGCAACCAACAAAGAGGACGAGGAAGAAAGCGATGAAGGGGGCCTCGCTGCGTACATGAAGATGAGGCAGGAATTCTATAGCTCCCTGCACTACACGCGTGTCCAAGAGCTGTGCAAGCATAAAGGCATCCCCTACTTCAAGAAGGATCTTGGAGCATGGGAACTGTCGAAGATTGACCTCCAAGAATACACGGACATGCTGAAAGGCGAAAGGCCTGATAATGCTCCGGAACCGTCGTCACGTAAGACTGAAGCACGATCGGCTGGAGGCACCAAGAAGCCCTCTATGTCAGACAATCCCGTTAAGGGAAACTGATCGGAGGGAATATTCGATCGAAGCAACGAGCATGTAATCGTATTGCTCGTTTAAAGCCGATCGTTGATAATTCACTTGCTCACTTGCTTGAGAAACAGCATGTCCTTGTGATTCTCAGTGCTTGCCTAGCTGAGGAAATTGTCTGGGGCCGGGTATACCTTCGATTCTGGTTACGTATGGCACCAGAAGAATGAGATCGGATGTTGGAGGGGCATAGCTGCGTATATGTCCTAATGTCGTTGTCTCATAAAGCAGTGTATGTGGGTAAGACTACTCGTACACTAAGGGAACGATGGATGGAACACGTAAGGGCTGCGAAGGGGATTAGTAAGCAAAAGGTGCACACCTGGATTAGTAAGGTAGGGCTGGGGCATTATGTCCCTATTCCCATCTGGTTTGGTGATGGGAACACGATTGACCATATTGAGCAAGTCATTATTAAGGATTGTAACCCTGGATTGAACCCGAGAGGCCGAAAAAGTCGAAAATTGCGAAGGGCTAGGGGGTCGACGTCTCGTAAGCAGACTGGGTGTCAGCCATCCCAGGTGGTGAAATCGTTGTTTTTTAATTGCCCAGAAGTTGGGGTGGTGAATGATCCTGACCTGCTGAGGATTTTAAAGCGTGCCAAAAAAAGAAAAAGCAGGAAGCCAGTCGAGATAGTGAATAAGCCAGGTGGTAGATGACTGAAGTCATGGCAACTAGTTCCTCTCCTGTTTGTTTTTTCCAAGGTTGAATGTCATGGCAAGAAGTTTTTATTAAAATATGTGAAATCACATTTCGAAGAAGGTGGCCTGATTACGGTTTATAGCCTTGTTAGAACGGTTACAAAGACTGATTTGCTGAAACATGAGTTAATTGCTCTTTTGCGTGCCCCGTGGAAGCGTCGTGACTTGTATAGATTATCGCTTGAGGAGCTGGTCGACCTTAACAATGCAGTTAAGACTGTGAATCAACCGAGGGGACGACAAACGATTCGTGGTATACTAACCACAGTATTCAAGAACATGTTTGGAATCAACCCGCGTGCAAAGATGACTGTAAAAATTCTCTTTTGTACCACGATAGAAAAAAAGAAGGTTGAGTTTGAGGTGAAGCAGTGGATTTTGGACCATGTCTAACCTACCAATCTCGGTGACTTGTATGCGAGGAGGACCAGGGCAGTCTGGCTGAAAGCCAAATCTGTTGCAGATCTCTTGCATAATTAGAAATCGTTCGCACAACAGTCGTGCTATGAATGCACCTGTGCTGATTTCGGCCTGCCCAAGACTAACGGGCATGTGGCAGTTAAACTGAGTGAGGTAGTTGGGCTGCATCCGTTCCTTTTTAATGCTAAGAACGTACCCTTTCCTGGTTCAACAGTGTCCAAGGAAGGGGTAAACCGTGCCTGTAATGAGGCTTTTGACTGCCTGCGAGATATGAATATCGTTGCATGTACCATGCATTTTAATTTCCTGCAAATTACTAAGCGCGGGGAACCAATGATGGAAGGTTGTGTCCTGAGTACGTGAAAGGGGTGAAGCAAGCCCTGAGTGGGCTCGTCCTTTCCCCCCTAGATCGTAATCTCAGTGAAACCTGGATCGAATGTCCGGTATTGTATGAGGCCGGGCTCAAACTCATGTTTTTGGAGAACGGTAACTATGAAGTTGTTCCCAATACAAAAATGGAGGTTCTGGCCAAAATGAGGACGAGATATGAGGAGGCTGGTTTGGATAAGATTGGGAAGTGGGATAGGGATGGGGATTTGCAACACGCGTATATCCTCTCGAAAGAGAAGGACAAGAGGAAAAAGAGACCCATTATTCCATTTTACTTGAGCCCCTTTAGGGCTGCGTCCGGTGTGTTGTCCACAACACTGAATGCCCTCATTTCTCAGACAGATGAGCGACATTTTAATTTACGGACGATGAGTGATCTAAGAACTAAAATCCGGAATATTAATGAGAGATTGGACAAAGGGGGAGGGAAACTTGGGATTGTGGCCCGTACTTACGATATAAAAGAAATGTTTACTCAGCTTCCGCACGAGGAAATTAAGAAAGTCTTGGATCATTGGTTGTTTTGCAGCCAAATTTGTGAAATGGATTCGGGTGAATCCTCGAAAGAAAGCTTCCCACTTCTGCAAAGCCCAGGGCGAAGCAGGCTGAAAGTCTGTTCGGCTGACCGATTTGGCAGTGCTCATGAAACTCCTGCTTGCGAACACGGTTTTTTTGGCTAACGACGAGGTGCTCCGACAAAAGAGAGGTATCCCCATGGGGGGACGTGCTAGCCCGCCACTCGCCTGCATAATGTGCATGTATGCCAAGAATCAGTTTCTGAAGGGCCTCAGGTCAGACCAATCGCTAGTTATGGGAAAACGCTACATTGATGACCTGTTTATTGTGTCGTTGTTCTCTAAAACGGTACCAAATGCAATAATTGAAGCCGATAGCAGGCTCGATCAAGTAACGCATTGCTACCCGGAAGGCCTGGTTTTGGAACGGACTGACCCGGGTGTAGGCATTCTAGATTTCCTTGAAACAAGGTTGATTGTATGTGACGAGTAGCAAATCGTAATGTCGCACAAGTTTAAGTACTCGGATTCGATTTGGTCCTCTGAACCTCTCAGTTTCTTGACATACAAGAGCATCGTATCATATGGGCCAAGTACATCAAAATTTGCCACAGTCGCGAATACGTTTTTTCGAATTAGACAAAATTCGAACAGCGATGGCGTCACAGGCCTCAATGTGCTAACACTATGTGAAGAACTGAGAAAGTGCAACTATCCAGTGAAAGTCGTGACTGCAGGCCTGAGATGGATGCAGCGCCGTGAAAAATCACCCTTGTGGGTAGGGTTACTAAGTATTGTACGACGGCTGTTTCCTGGGTAAAAAGGGAAAATGGGGGCTCACGAAGGCCTCCATATTCATGTTGCTGCATCAGCGCGTACATGGGCAGCGAAAGCAACCCCGTCGCGTAAGTGCCCTGACAGGAGTGACGCAGAAGACGACAGCGGGTGATGAGTGTGCTGGCCAGAACGGGCTGCGATGGTGATACGTGCGCAGCATGCACCTGGACGGGAAGAGGGAGCAATTCAGTGCACGTTTTTTGGAAGAGTTTGATAGATCTTTCAAGAGATTCATTTGTGACTAGGTGCAAGGTCACTTTCCAGAATAATTATAAGGATAAATACATCTGGGATATTTTCGAAGGTAACCACTGCTTGTCCTACATAGAAAGAGATGGCCTCGACGCTTCACTCGGGTTCGTATGTATCGGCCCCACATCATAGACCAAAGGGAATATAAAAAACCAAGGCAGTGAGCAGAGGATGTTAGTCCTCTCTTCCCCCCTACTGCAGTTTTTTGAAAGAAGTAAGTCGCAGAGCCGGTGGTCTTTGGACTGGACCAGAAACAAAATTTGCATTTTTAAAATTTAATTTAATTAAAGTATAGGTGGTCGCGCGGCGTACACGCCGCAAACCTCGGGATGGAGTAGTATTTAAGACAGTAGTAGGCTGAAGTTTCCTCAATCTGAGTGATGAATGAGTAGAAGGATTGAGATCCTCGACGGTGGAAGTCGGGGATATGCCGGGGAGATGGTGATTTCGCCATGATATGAAAACTCATGTCACCTTCTTCTTCTTATTGAGTACCATATTGTGATTGTTGTAGGTTCTATTCAACTTACCTAAAAAAAAAGGGTTCTACAAAATCATTGACTTTTTTTCTGAATAAAACATACCGTCGAATAACGTACATACATTGTATTCGGATGTAACATACATACGTTGTATTAACATTTTTGCTAATGTAGTCATGGTTTAACCAGAAAAAAATGTACGCACGTTCTATTCAACTCACTTAAGAAAAACAAATTATACAAAATCACTGATTTTTTTCAAATAGAACATACGGTCGAATATAACGTATATACGTTGTATTCAATTTTTTTCTAATTTTATTTTTAACCTGATTATAAAAATAAAAAAAAAAGTTATACAAAATTTGCAATGCAAACAACTTTTGTCTGAGGATCATATCAAAATTCACAACTCTATTCGAAAAAAAAATCAAAACAAGAATAAAAATATATTTTGAGGGCATTTCACACTGTTTTGTATTTCTTAAACCACCACTACCTTTCTCAGTGTTAGGAAAAACGGGAATATACGGCAAACCATATTTTTCGGGGGTCTGGACGAGCCTCGAGAAAAATGACATGTATGGGTCGTATGGCCCATAATCGCACGTCTAAAAAAAAAAAAAAAAAACTTCATGAAAGACTTCGCGAAAGGTCGTGACTACGGGTATACAGAAACCAATACTTCGAAAAATGAACGATATCACTACTTTGTCTAGGTTCAACTATAGTTTTAATTTTTATTTTTTTTTATTTTTTTGTTGTATGACGCCACTACTGTGTCTAGGTTCAAAAACCAATACTTCATAAAAACCAATACTTCGCAAAATAAACGACACCATTAATTTTTTTATTTTTCTTCGCAAAATGAACGACGTCACTACTGTGTCCATGAAGTGATGAAACACCCTCACATGGAGTACACTCACACTTTTACTTTGCACAATGTATCCAACCAATTTCCAGTCCAAAGCGCTGTTTTTTTTTTTCCACTTTCTGATTCTTCCGACGCGATTTTAACACCCTCGCTTTTAGATCTTGACAACATGGGTGTTTTTTTTTTTTTTTTTTTTTTTTTTTTTTGAAACTATCGCAGGGAGGGAAATAAATTTTGTATGAGTACCAAAACGAAAGTTATATGAAACCCAGACTCCATAAAACTCGGCGCGCAATGGAATTCACGACAAAAATATCATCGGACGTAGTGGTGGTTTAAGAATTTTGACTTAAAAAAGTATGTTGTAAGAAATCCGAAAAAAAACTATGTTGTAAGAAATTGCAATACAAATAACTTCTGTTTGTTGGTCTTTGAGAAATTATCAACCAAATTTGAGAAAAAAATGAACGATGTTTAGTACTACAAGCTCCGACAAAGTTGTGCCCTAAAACTTTTCGTACAACATACGTACATTGTATTCGAATACAACGCACCTCGTATGTTGTATTTGTATACAAAATATGTATATTTTTTTCGGGTTAAGACAGTAGCCACTTTTTCAAAGTTTTGGCTTCCATGCTACTACAACTTTCAAGGCTCAACCATTGGAGCAATATGGATGGCGACACCAACTAAAAAGAGGTTTGTGATGGTTCGTTTGTTTTTTGCGTTCAACACGTTTCCCGCCCTGGAGAAAAGTGTCGAGAAAGTACTGATGATTTAAATACGGTGCAAATGCAATTTTTCCAATAGAAAGACAGATTGGTAACCAAGGTTTTTTTTTGGTTTGGAATCAACCTTTCTTGCATACGCGCCCTTACTGTTGCACCACCTTCGCTGCCTCGTGTATACCACCATGATGGAAGAAGGTCATCGAGATTGAACATATTTTTTTAGCCTCTAAGAATAAAATAAAGCAAAATTTTTAGTATTTCTACAAAAAAAATATGCGCATTGGCATTGTATATGACCGTTACCCTAATTATTGTTGTACGATGCGAATAATCATTTTGCGAATGTGCTACTTAGGACCATTTCGTGGCAAGCCTACCTAATCACAAGGACTCAACAAACCGTTGTTGCACCAGATGTAACCCAAAAATCACACGTATACATGTTGTATTGTTATTCCTTATCAAAAACTCATACTTCAAGTGTCTAAAATCTTATGGGATTACCTCCAAGTGTTTTTGCTGTTGATGGCACATTGATGCGTATTTTTTGTTCTATAACTTTTATTAAGCAATACCTCATATTTATACAAGTTTGTTTTACTTCGCATTCTTAAACTTACCCTAAATATCTATAACATTATTGCCTTAGTTTTTTTTTTTTTTTTTTTTATGCTTCGTGAATTTTTTTTTCATACTTTATTACACCTGTACTTATCTCTTTGGTCTCGCCTCCTCAACTTCAACTTGTCAGTTTATTAGTCATAACCATAGTCATAAGATGTGAGATATCAAATTTATGGTACTAAGTTCTCAATAGTTAACTATGATTGTTCTGATGAGTGGTGATGTCAAAGAGAAACACAACTACACAATTTGATAGGGCATAGAGAATTAACATAGGTAATAAGAGTATAAGCAAATACTTATACCACATATGTCGTTCTTAACAAGTTGTTGTTGTTTTTCTTATAATCGCAAAATATGATTGATTCATAGTGATAACATAATTGAAATTCGTAGACATAACTTACTCATATAATATGATCTTAAGCTATATTGGGCAGTTGGTTGAGCACGTCCAACCAGACACGCCCGAGCTGACTGCGCACTAGAGGACTTTCTCGGAAAAACGAAGAGGGTAAAAAAAAAAGGTAAGGATCCCAAAAAGAAAAGGATTGACTTTTAGTGAGGAATGTGTTTGGCGTGAGAAATTAAAATCTTACCTTATCTTCCAATGGATGATAGGTCAGCCTATGGGGTCTCAAAGGTATAAACAGTTACTAAAAGAGTTAAAAGAGGTGTATCTTAACTCGTGTTTTTATTTTTATTTTTATATGAAATTAATAAGAATTTCAAAAGGACCCTCAACCTAAAATTGTTCGTATTGCAACTTTACAAATTTTTTTTTTTTTTTTTTAATTTTGATTGTAGTTAAATAATGTTTGAAAAAATTATAGAAATGCCCCTGAAAGTTGCGGTATATCATTAGATATTTGTTAAAGGTATGGGTACGGTGAAATGTCCCTATGACAGGTGTGCAAACTTGCAAAGTACCTTAGTTTTCAATTGGATCTTTCACCATTTGAATAAACCCCTACTGGATCATGTGACATTGTTACATAACATCTTTTTTTCCATTTTTATTTCTTCTCGTATGCTGTACATACAAAACGTTCGTGGCCATGTACGGGATTTTGTACATAAAATATTTGTACTATATGTACGAAAAGGTGTCGTATATGTACACCCGACAACATAGGAAAGAGCCAGAAATATAGAAAGCATGAGGGAAAAAAATATATGAATGGATGAAAAAGAGGTATGATAAGTAAAGTATAAGGATGAAGTACAATCTATTATACCACCACTTGTAAGCTTTCAATGAATTGCAAGTAGGGGAAGCTTGTCGTTCAATTGTTTGACACTTGTGCAATAACGATATCTCTTTTTCATTAAAATTATATTTTATGCTTGTATTCAAATTATTGTTGACTTTTGATTTTATTTATTTTTTAATTATATTTTTTATGTGCTATAATGAGTAATGGTTGCAAGGTAGCCGGACTGGGGAAAGTCGCCCGAGTACCACCTCGGTGGACCTGGCTGAACAGGATCTCTACAGGGTCAGTCATAATGACTCGGAATGATATTAAAAAAAAAAAAAAAAAATCAGGGAAAATTATTGAAATACCCCTAATGGTTGGGGCATTTTGTTAGATACCCCTAAAACATAGGGGCATGCCAAAATACCCCAGACTTCTACATCAGCCCCTGTCCCGGTCATGGGCAACTTAGAAGTACGAGAAAAAAGAATAAAAACAGAAAATAGGTCATTGAAAAAAAAGAAAAAAATCCACTGCAGCAGCAAAATGTTTGTGTGTGTCTGTGTGTGTGTGTGTGTGCGTTTGTGTAATCGGAAGGAACACATACACACTGACACAAACGACAAAAAAAGAACACACACGCGCCCACATATTTTTTATTTTTCTTATTGAATCTCTTAATTATCCAAGGATTATCTCCAACCAATCAATAAATTGGATATAACTATTGGTGGGCAGGGATGTTCTTAGCCAAACACATTGTTTACATAAAATCAACTTTGAAACTTCGTTTTTTTTCGTTGATTTTATGTACACAGGATGCATGGACATTAACCAATATGCCCCCCCTCTCCCCCTCCTCCTCCCCAGAAAAAAAAATGTATGGCATCCCCCCCGTATGAGTAGCTTATGAATACGAATTCGTACGACTGTAAATGTATGTGGTGCCGTACAAATCACTACCCTATACCTCCTAAAGTGAAAAGCATCCCTTGTTTGACGCTTTCTACGTCCCCAAGAGAAACCGTTTGAAAGGGTGGACGATCTGGTGTCTGTGGTGGACCTCAATCATGAAGTATCAAATAGGCTCATTTTCGAATACAAATACATATCGAATACTTACGACTGGACAATTTACAAGTGAACTGGCCGCTTTGTCTCCCCCCTGCCCCTTTCCTCCGGTAGAGGGAGAAAAAATTTTACAGCCCTCCCAACCAAGGGGAAGGGGGTCCTTGGCCAAAGGCAGACCCGTAGCCCGCATCCAGCTTCCGAGCGGCAGAGGTTTAGGAAATGGTTATATCAAGTAGAATCAGGTTCCTGACATGGAATGTGCGTGGTTTTGGGGGGGGACTCTAATAATTTTTTAAAAAAAGCTAGATTTAAAGAATGGCTCCACTCACAAAATGTGCGGATAACTTGCTTACAAGAGACTAAACTAGACCTGCAAAAAAATACTGCTATTCAACGTTGGTGGGAATGGGCCCCAGATTTGGTCCCCGACAGAAGGAACCAAAGGTGGGGTAGCCATACTGGTAAACAAAGACTTGAACATCTTGATATTGGATCAATACCATAATAATGAAGGACGTTGGGCATGGCTCAAATTTTTGATAGAGGCGGAGGAATGTGTCAATTATGACAGTTTATTTGCGAATCGTCCAAGTTGTTTACCGAATACAGAGAACCTCATCGTATGTGGGGATTGGAATGCAATGTTAAACTCACGCATGGATACCCTGGGCTATGCTCCTCTACGATTTGATTCTATTCCACTTTCCTCCTTCTGTGAAACACAGATACTGCCTGATCCATATAGGACCTTTAATCCCCCAAAAAATGGTTTTACCTGGTTCGGGTCCCCACCTACGCCCACCTCCCCAGCTCCAAGGAGAAGGTTGGATTTCTTCCTGGTCTGAGGATGCCCGTGGGATCGCAACATGTGGTGCAATGTGATACCTGCCTCCATGTCTGATCATCATCCGGTACTCCTGGACATCCTCCATAAGAAACCGTGGAACGATACCGCCTCCCGTTTCGGTTAAACACAAACCTGCTAAAAAATCCCGGTATTATAAAATGGATCACTACTCACATGATTAAATGGCAGGATGTGAAAGATCTGTTTGCTGACCACCTTCAGTGGGCAAACACAGGAATTGCTATTCTGAGACAGACATTGATCACCTTCTTAGGAATGAAGGCCGCGAAAAGGAACTAGGAAGAAAGATCCCCGGTCAAGCTAATAGCTCACGTAAAATCAGAAATGGGCAAAAACCCATTCTCGGATTGGCACTAGTCGACAATCAGAAAAGATGCCTTGGCTCGACTAGAGGCTCTAAAAATAAAGAAACAAACTGAGTGGATCGATTTCCTCCACCTTAGGGGTATTGTTGGTTACGATAGAATGACGAAGTTAACATTCCACCTGTTGCTCCACAAATCTAAACAATTAATCAAGGAATTGGACCACCCCTTCGATAACTCACTCCCAATGGCAAGAGATACGACTTAGATGTGCGAATATGCGCTAGAATACTTCAGAGATATCGTCTCCACTCGGCGCCTGGCAGATGGGCCATCAGTGGAACTATCTGAGCATTCCTCCTTTTGGAACTATATGGGTAAATCTATTTCGCAGTCGGCTGCTCTAGAATTGGATAGACACATGGAAGAATCATAAATTCTTAGAGCGGCTTGAGGAATGACAAAAGAAAAATGCCCGGGTTTGGATGGGCTCCCCATAAAACTTTTTTTGGCCTCCTGGGGGGGCTTCGCTCCTTTTTTATGTGATATATATAACCAGTCCCTCAGGACAGGCCGCCTACCAGTGGGCTTTACCCAAGGAACGATCTCCCTCATGTATAAAAAGGGAGAGAAGAGGGATGCCCACAACTGGAGACCTATCTCAGTACTCAATGTTACTTATAAAATTTTTGCTAAAACATTGACTTTGCCTTTGGCCAAGCTCCTCCCCGCCCTCATTGGTTCGGAACAGGGTGCCTTTGTGAAAGGGCGATCTATTTTTCAGAATATAGCTTCAACTATTCAGGCACTAGACATTATTGGGAAAAGGAAAAGGGATGTCGTAATCCTTCTCCTGGATATGGAGAAGGCTTGTGATAAAGCGGGGTGAAGTTTTGTCCACACCTCCCTAAAGAAGATGGGATTTGACCTGGGTTTTGGGACTTGGGTAAGCGCAAGTTATGAACAGACATCCTCATTAGTAGTGGTGAATGATAGATTGTCAGAAGAGTTCAAGCTAACACGTTTGTTAAGACAAGGCTGTCCTCTTGCCCCGATGCTATTCGTTCTCCAATTAGAAATTATCCTATATAATATTAGGAATAATACGAATATCTTGGGTCTAAAGCTGGCCCCCAAATCTTGAATGGAAGGGCGGGGGCGATTGCAGATGACCTCACTGTGGTGTGTGAATCAATAACGCTTCAGCCCTGCATGAACTTAGGGAGGTAGTAGATACATGTTGTGAACTGTCTGAACCTTCCATAAATTATTAAATTAGGATAAATCTAAGTACTTCCTTCCTTACCCCCGGGAACTGAGTGTAGACTGGGGACTCAAATGGATTCCTCATCGGATCGGTTTCTAGGCGTTCGAGTCTCCCTGTCGGACTGCTCCAAGGTCCAAGACACAATCTTGGCAGACAAGGTGGCGGCAAGAATCACAAGTGGGGCACGAAGTTTTAAACTTTCCCTGTTTGGTCCTGCTTTGGTATTGTCTTCGGCTGCATTCTCAATATTATGGTTCCCTCTCTCGGTTCATTTACTGGGTGAAGAGGCATACACTCGGATCAAGAAGGACGCGGCCTGATACCTACGAAAACCGGCAGCGGAAATCCAACCAGAATTTATTTGGAAAGTGGCCTGGGAAACAGTGGCAGTAGCAAGGACTCAGGGAGGTTTGGGTCTCTTGGGCCCGTTCGAAAGAACCTAGCATTTCTCTGCAAATGGGTAATCTCGACAGCTTTTGGTCTTCGGTCCAAACTTTGGACTCGGTTGGCAAAATACATCCTCACCAAAGAGTGGGACTTATCTAGACCTGCAAATGTTTGGCTTTGTTTTTTTGATTCCTCCGTATACTACTACTGCAAAGAAACCCGGGCCCCAAAGTCGAAACTGTGGCGGAATATCAAGAGTATGCCTGGCACAGGCTTTTTCGTGAGGTCCTTTGACCACCCGACGCACGAAGGGAAGTATTAAACCAGATAGTGTTTGAAAATCCATATGTTAACTTGGACAATTCTTCCTTTAAAGCAGATGGTAGCGCAGGTTCTTTTGACAAAGTCTGGGTTGAAAAGGGGATTGTACAGATTAAAGATATGTGGGATGAGGAGCACGAGACATGGATCCCGCTCGACAAACTTAAAACTTGAAGGAAACTCAATAGTCTGTGTGCGTAATATTGAAATTAATTACGGTACTCTGCTAAATGCCATCCCATCCTACTGGACGGCCCTACTGCCTCGGTCTGTGGAACATGGTTCTGGGACGTGGCTGCCGGACCCGTTGGACAGTCAGTTTGTATTGAGGGTAATGGACCCTGATCTGCCTGTTGGAATAAAAGTGCAAAGATGGAGGTGGAAGTTGGGCGACCCCTTGGGGGTTTCTCACCCAACTTCTCAGTAAAGGGGAGGAGAAGACAATTCCTTCAACGGGGGATCTCGTAGAATGTCGGGTCCTCCGCAAGATCTCTGCAAAGCAAGAAGTCGCCTATCTCACACAGGCAGGAGTGTAAAAAAAAAAAAAAAAAAAGACGCCTCGAATGTCCATATAGAACCATTACTGTATGGCTGGCAAGACGGCCCCCAGCTCGGTAAACAGACACCGGTAGTAATGTATAAACCCTAAATTGGAGTCCAGGTCTTAAGGGCAAAAGTTAAGAAACAGCCGGTGAGGACTGCAACAGAGCGCCTAGCCAAAGAATCAGGCTTTATGCTTGGAAATATGGATTTCTTTGGGCTTTGGAAGACACTGAAATGGTTGAGCTCACAGAAATAGGCCAGCATGATGTGGCTTCAACTGCTACTGGTAACACCTTCAGCAACCTGGTTGGCGTCTAGAGGTATGGACATTACCAAGCAATGTGCCCGATGTAAATGGGGCTGGGAAACGTCCACTCATAAATATTTGGCTGTTCTATCCCTACTCTATCCAGGTCTGGGAGTGGTGGAGAGAACGGTGGAAGGCTGTCGCAGATGGAAGTTTCCAATGGAGGCAAGAGTGGCCACCATACGGACAAAGCAATGATGGAGCTCAGTGGACTTCCAAACAGGCTGGGCCCATGTGGCATTATCTTGCCGGGGGGCGATTAGGGAAGCACTGTGGGAAAAAAAAAACAAAAAACAAAAAAAAACACTATGGAAGACCCACAATCAAGCAACTTTCAAACAAGGAAACTCTGTCCTTCCAAAACCAGGCTGCCCTGATTAAAACTCTGATAAGGCAAGCAATACGTGTGGACTGGCAGGCAACCCGCAGACAGGCTTTTTTTTTTTTTTAAAGACAAGCTAGGAAAAATCGATATTGGTTTTCACAGACATGGCCTAGAAATATTGGTTGGCTGTCAATTTCAGCAAAAGGAGGTTTGAATTTAGCAGTCCTCCTCAAGGATGTACTGTTTTGTACAAATGTATTCATGGGACGCTGGGCCCGGTTCCCAGCAGGTGAGGCTCCCCACAAATAGACGGAGCGACCCGCCAGGCAAAGCCTCAATCCCGGTGGTTCTCTTACCACCACCAGGAGAGAGGCCTTGTATAAGGGCCTTGCAAAAAAAAAAAAAAAAAAAAAAAAAAAGATTGGTTGCATTCTTAAAACAACCCAGGACCTACTCATAGTAGAAGACAACTTTATGACCCTACGTCGTGGGACACAGGGAAGACAACTTTATGACCCTAGGGTGCATTAGGCCGTTTGGGAAGTTTTGGTTGAAAAAATTGAGAGGAAGGTAATAGACTATGATCCTGATGTGCGATCGGACAAAACTATGATTAACCTTTTTCACATACGAAAGGATAATATCCTTACCCGATACTCCCCGGACATGACAAGATGGTTTAAATAAGGAACTAAAAAGGATCCGTGTATTATGGGACAAGGACATATGGACTGCATATCAGCCAAACACCCCATTGGTCGAGCTCCCCTTAGACCCCGAGGAATGGCAGTGGTCACACCCAAGGAAAAGCAGATCCCGGGGAAAGACAAAGCTGCAAAATCTGACAGTAAAAGCAACATACCACCTACTGCGCCCCAAAGTAAATATAAAGGAACGGGTAAAGGAAAGATGGAGATCACAATTAAATGTAGGAACCGAAGTGATCCGTCCTATCTGTTGGTTCACTGCCACCGGAGCCAGGCCAGCAAAGATAGCCTCTCTGCAGTGGCAAATAGAACATCGCTGCTTACCCACCAATGACTAGTTGATAGACCGTACCTATCTGGAACAGAGAGGACAGGCGTTACCTTGGTGCAAAACGTGTTACACTGCCTTCCTCTCCCGAAGGATTCCTTTTTTTTTTTTTTTTTTTTTTTTTTTTTTTTTGGAAAACTCATGCACGGCGGGTAAGGTCTCATCTCTCGTTGTCTGTTGAATTTTTGTGGCAACAAAGTTATGCATCATGTTTCTTGCGTATCGAACGTCCAATCCATCCTTCCGCCTTCCTTTCCTAAAAACAAAAAACAAAAAAATATAATTTATAATATACAAAACAACTGTGTTGCAAACCCATGCAATAGCAGTTCCCTTCAACATAACAACAAGAGAAATGCGGAATGAACTGGGTTTGGCATACAACATTGTGAGCGAAGGAAACTCAAATCTGAAAAAGGGATTCCCCTTAGAATGCGAAAGCATTTCCAGGTACCAGGAACGTTGCATTGTTTCCAATCAAACCCCTCACCCCACCCTCCTCCCGCCCCCCTCTCGCCCGTCGTCCCCCGTCATCATAAGTACTGCACATTGCATGCATGGAACATGCAACCCCG
>BFEA01000315.1:1422812-1434880 GCA_003427395.1 Chara braunii | reverse complement strand
CTGCTGGAAACCGGGTCCAGCGTCCCATAGATACAACCATATCCTCTCGAATCAGCACAAGCTGGGAACCGGGCCCAGCGTCCCATGAGTATGTTCAGAAAAACCATAAGAAAATTCCATGACAATGAAACTAATGGTGCATTGAAAAAGTCCAATTAAAAGAATTGAAAGAATTTTAGAGCTACTTCAGAGCTTTTGTGTAAGGGACTACAAAGATAAACAAAAAGCAGAAGAGACTCGGGAATCCACCAACAGTCCTCCTCACCCCACTCCAGCAAGACTTACTGCAACAAAGCCACCATCTCTACTGCTGCTCTGCCCTATCTCTGTCCTACCAGCTAGCCCCTTCGCTAACAGGACGCGTGATACCTTTCTCTCTCGATCCCTTCCCTTCCCGTTACTCAGACAAAGGCACGGGAATAGACTGCAAAATTTYTAAAAAAGCCCCCAATCCTGCAAAATCCCTAACAGATCCTTCCAAGGATCTCCAACACTGTCATAATCCCTGCCGAGCTTCCAGGCCTCACACCCCCTATCCTGCTGGGTTATAGGGCAACGCAACTCACCCCAGCTCCGGCCAGCGTTGTCTCAGCAGCAACCCTTAGTTGTCCCGTGGGATGCCCCCCTAAAGCGCCCCCAGATCTCTCTACCGGCCAGCATCGTTTTGGCGTCGAACAGCCTTAGGTCACCGAGTATTACAACTTGGAGCTACCTAGAAGAGATTGTCAGAAAACCCAAGGATCCAGAAAACAATTTAAAAACAGAACAGACTACCCCCTTGTTTGATAATTTTTGAAAGTTAAAAGTACCGGGGCCATTACCCGGCTTTGAATCTGAGATATTGGAATGACTTCAGACGTGTCTACAACAGTCTTCATGGTTTAAACAGGTCCCCCAATCAATCCCCTTGTCCCTCCTCCAGCAAGACTTACTGCAGCCGAGCCACCATCTCTGCTGCTGTTGTGCTCTATTCCCATCCTACTAGCTAACCCTCTCACTATTAGGACGCGTGACACCCCACCTTCTACATACCACAGTTATGTCTTCGTCATTGAAGGGGAGGTCCCGGAAAGTCGACAAGTGCACCAATTCTGTCTTTGTCATCGAAGGGGAGGTCCCGGATCACCCTCCCCAACTCCATCCTAGCAAAGGGTTTGAAGGACCGTATCCTCAGCATAACCCAACAGAACCTACACTCACCTCCTTCACCCCCCCAACTCCGTCCTAGTAAAGAGTTCGACCGACCATGTCCTCAGCGAGACCCAAACACGATCCTCATCCTGCAATCTCCTGCCTCCTCGGAAATTCCAGTTTCCGTCATCGAGGGGGTGAACCAGCACCGCCTAAGGCCAATCGCACTAAAGTAAACCCTCATCAGCCGGTACCCATCCGACAGCCAAAGCTGCCCGACACCAATCACATCTAATGACGGTTTCCCTAGCTGGTACCTCTCAGACAGCCCCGATACACCCCTCTCTCCGTCCTCACAAAGAGTCATCTCGTGCCCTTTGCCCCCCTTTTTGGACAGATCCCCCGACTCAACAGAACCACCCCATGAGAGTCTACAGCCTTTGATCAAACTTAGAATTAGCTGAGATCTCCAGAGTTAAAAATTTTATAGAGCTTCCATAGGAATTTATTTAAAAATTTCAAAAATTCTTTAGAAGCTTTGTAGGAAATTATTTCGAGAAGTTTTTTAGAAGGTTTTATAGGAGGTTTTATAAGAGAATATTTCAAGAAATGACGTTTTTCTTGGAAGCTTGTGAGACTAAGTAATTCAAGACTAGCAGAATCAGTTCGATGAAACGAAGTAAAGCAAAAGAAATTTTGGAAAAGGATCCCGGAATTTGCAATCAGAAATCAAATATCAGAAACAAAATTTTAAGAAACTATTGGAGATGGAATTTTGAAGGATGGCTTAGGAATCAATCGACCCCTAATTATGAAACTTTTAATCTTCGGAGATATCCGAAACCAGACTCATGATTAAAACGGATCAGAAATTTTGTAGGATATTCCGCAGGAAATTTCTTCAAGCCGGTATATTCGAGTATTATTTGGAAACAAGATTGAGATCATTTTCAAGAAAATTTCTTCAAACCGGTATTATTCGAGTATTGTTTGGAAACAAGATTGAGATCAATTTCAAGAAGGCAACCGAAAGTCTATTGAGACATCTGTTTAGGAGGAATTTTTTTAGGACAAAAATCAGAAATTACAATATCATGATTTGGAATCCGATCCGGGGAATCTATCGTTGGACAAGAAGCCATGACACACCCAAAAGGATCGCAAAAGAAGGCAGACCAACTAAGAGAAAGGGAAAACAAGCAGATCAGGCTTGCAGGGGATGCATCTAGACTACGCGTGGATCATAATTCAAAGCAATCAATCCCCCATCCCTACTTTCTCAACCACCGCTTGCTGCCACCTCCCTTCAGACCCTACCCCTGCACCTGTGGGGAAGGAAGGATTCCCTTCCTCCCTCTGCTAGCTTCTTAACACCTCGTAGCACTTCGTAGCACAAAGAAAACACTAGCACCAACAGGCATGATCGACCATCCTTAATTCCCAAGAATCGAGAACAGTGTGGCTCCCCCTCGCCAAACCCGTTGACGAGTCGCCACAGGGGGTCCAAGCCACCATAAACTTACCGTATACTTACCATGGTCGAGGAAGGGGGAAAGGTTTCACCCCACACGTCGTCTCAGCAACCTCGTTCGCAATGGAGGAAGAACCAATCGGAGCACCACTCCTCCATCCACGTGCTTGATGCATCCCACCAGTAGCACGGCATATGAAAACGCAGGTCGGAAGAAAAGCGGCCACCATATCCGTCGAGAGAAAAAAAACCATCTAAGCGCTCCTGTTCAGCCGTGTGAACGCACGAAAGCACCACCCCTGCTCGCCACGATGAGTAGAGCAACCCCCCATCATTGCTATGGAGACCTCGTTCGCAATGGAGGAAGAACCAATCGGAGCACCACTCCTCCATCCACGTGCTTGATGCATCCCACCAGTAGCATGGCATATGAGAACGCAGGTCGGAAGAAAAGCGGCCACCATATCCGGCGAGAGAAAAAAAGTCATCTAAGCGCTCTTGTTCAGCCGTGTGAACGCACGAAAGCACCATCCCTGCTCGCCACGATGAGTAGAGCAACCCCCCATCATTGCTATGGAGACCTCGTTCGCAATGGAATAAGAACCAATCGGAGCATCACTCCTCCATCCACGTGCTTGATGCATCCCACCAGTGGCATGGCATATGAAAACGCAGGTCGGAAGAAAAGCGGCCACCATATCCGGCGAGAAAAAAAAAAAAAACCGTCTGAACGCTCCTGGTCAGCCGTGTGAACGCTCGAAAGCACCATCCCTGATCGAAGACTCTAGAGCCCTCGTGCACCAACAGACCTCTGCTCATCCACGCTGAAGTCGAGCATCTCGCCGCTGGCCGAGTTCCATATCGTCGACCCGTTCTTTAGTCGGATGTAGAGCGTGCGCCGAAAACCCCCCAAACTCCCTTGTCGCGTGATTCATCGTCGCACCTGGCAGCACCGTTCTCTCCCGCTTGCACACTCGCTACTCCTCATCGTGTGTACCTCGCCCATCATCACACCACCACCTCCCCCTACCACACGCCCATGCTCCCTTATCACTCACTGCAACCACCACACTCGCCAGCTCCATGCCCTGCTAACGCGCCCAATAAGAAGCTCCTAGCACCATCGCTTCGCTTCTCGTCGCGCCAGCTCCCAGCACCGTTGCTTCGCGCCGCGCCGCGCCGCTCCTCACCCGTGGGAAAGCGCCTCGTCAGACGCGCTGTTTCGATTCAAGCGGGGCGCAGCGCTCCCGGCAGCGCTGCGCCCACATCTCCACGCTGGACCCCCCCCCCTCCCGCAGGATTCCGAAAACAATAGAACACATATTCATGCAATGTCCGTGGGCGGTCCTCACATGGCGATGGTGGGACAGAATCTGGTCCCGTCTGGCCAGTGGGTCAAAATGGCCCGGGGACTGGAAAGCTATACTATGCGAGACATGGTCCTCCCCCACGGACAGCACTTTTGAAAGCAACATGTTTAAAATAGGAAGGAGAGCTGTCATGTGGGCCCTCTGGAGGAAACGCTGTATACATGCGATAGAGGGAGCCCACACAGTGGAGGGAGAGGTGACATAATTTATAAAACAATACCGTAACGTCCAACAAGAACTAATGATACAATGGCAACGAATGAAGAGTCAATTGAATTTGCTCCACTCAGCCAAGGATATAGAGCAAACAATCCAGCAATTCTCGAGGGACTGGTTAGGCAGTGAGAATGGGGGTTGGATTGCCTCTGTCAGATGGGAAGGCAGGCCTGCCCAAGGTGATCAGGGTGACCACCAGGGAGAGTTTAGCAAGGACGACAATATTTGTTTTAAGGATTGGACAGTGGTGAGCCAGGAGTTCCCGATGCGACCACCCACAGAATTCCCCGATCCCTTCCCTCCCCACCAGTTAGCAATGGTGGACCTGCAATGGTATGGAACTGACGGCGCAGACTGAATCCCGGGGAGGTTTGAGTTATGTAGAGATTTGCAGTCGGAGATTGGGAGAAGATGAAGAGCTAGATTGGAGTAGCAGACATCAGGCGCCTGGTTCAGGGCGAAGAGGCTCTTTCCCTCTCCCAGCACTCCTACGCAGTATCTGGGACGCTGGACCCGTCTTCCAGGAGCCTTTTCGAAAAAAGAATAGGTACAGCAGTTTCGGAAAGTTCCTGCTGAGGGCTCACGACTGTTGTTGGAAGGGAGGCAGGTACAGCTGTGTCAGAAAGTTCGTGCTGAGGGCTTAGGACTGTTGTTGGAAGGGGGGCTGCTGAAGAAGGCTGGGCCAATAGATAAGGGGCGCCTCAAGATGGGATGGGTGATATAGGCAGCTCCATGGGATAGTGGGGCCCCATACTTATCCGTAGCCTTGATGTTGATCTAACAAGCCTCATACCCAAAGGGGGAGGTGGGGCAATGCAGCTTTTTTCAAGAAGGAAGGGAGGAACCGGTTTTGTAGCATTAGATATCTGGTGCCTGGTACTGGGGTGAAGAGTTTTTCTCCCCTCCTCTACCAACCTGCACAGTCAATCCTCTGGCAAACTGCACAGTCAATTGCCAGAGTAATCAATGCTGGCAGGGTTCATAGCTATCTCCTCTTGATTTAGCATATTTTCATTTCTATTTTCCACTCTGTAATGGGACGCTGGGCCCGTTTTCCAGCACCCACCAATAGATGGAGCCCCTCCCCGGGTGCTAGCGGTGTCTGCTCTTACCAGCACCACTAGCATCGCAGGGGGGTGTTAAAAAAAAAAAAAAAAAAAAAAAAAAAAAAGATAGCAATTGCTGTGGGACAAATAGTTCTTAGAACCCCTTTCGGACAGTGCGAAGTGGGACTTGGTTTTACTTGTTGTGGTGCTATTAGGAAGCAGAATTGTTGATTGAGCTTCAAGTCTGTTCTTAAACCACCAGTAGTACTTGGCCCATACATCGGCCGCGGGCCGTTGCCGTTAACGCTACGCTAAGTTCGGGCTTCGGGGTACCGGACCTCAATGGCTGGAAACGCCCGCCAAAAAAAAATTGAAACGGTGCCCTGGTGCTTCGGCAAAAATTGGTGCGCAGGGGGATTCCAGGCTTGGCATCGATAGCTGGGCCAAGTACTGGTGGTTTAAGAGAAGTGCAATTGACTGGTTTTTGATGGATCTCTAGAACAGGTTTTCACCATGGCTCAGGCTGACACAGAGACACTGTCCGAGTCAAAATGAATCGTCCAACGAATTCAAAAAAATGCCAACTTTTTAATTATTGATCCAAACATGTCAAAACTGCACACATGACGTACCCTAAAGCACATATATATCACACAAAAAGAAAAACAAGAAAAAAAGCAAAAAATCAGCACAATATGACAGTTTCAGTGCAATTCGGTGCAAAATTCGCCTAAAATAACACCCCTGGTTAACCACGTGTGTTGAATGTTGGAGAAAGTTTTTGATCTGAAGATGGGACGCTGGACCCGTTTTCCAGCAGTCGTGGATTTTTTTTTTTTTTTTTTAAGTCGTATTGTTATATTCTATTGACTGTTTTTTGATGGATCTCTAGAACAGGTTTTCAGCATGGCTCAGGCTGAGCCCTTTTTTACTCTGCGCTTCAAAGTCGAATTTTGGAGAAAGTTTCTGATTTGAAGATGGGACGCTGGACCCGGTTTCCAGCAGTCGTATTGTTATATTCTGAGCAGTTGGTAGGGAAAGCGGAAGCGAGCTCAGCTCGCAAGGGAAACTGGCTGAGGCTGCCAGGATAACCCCGGGTCGAGTTGTGAGGTCCCCCGCCTCGTCCAATGCTTCTTTTGCACTATATTGATAAGCTTTCCAAAAAAAAAAAACAATTTGCGTCCAGGGCTTATGCTTCCCCATTATCCATGTATCTAGACGGCCAGGTGCCCAAAATACACTCATTAATGACACTTGTATTCACGGGAAGACAGTAGCCGCCTGGTCCAGCGTTTTTTTTTTTTTTTTTTTTTTTTAGGAATAGTCCAGCGATTTTAAACGTTTCCCAAAGAATGGTTGTTCCAGCCTCCAGGTGTGTTTGTGGTCCCATTACTCTGAATTGGGGGGGCGACGTGAAAGGAGAGAATCCTGAAAAAAACTGGTACAACCAGAGAGAATCCTGGGGTGCCAACTGTGCAGTACTTAGCTGACCGAATGTTCCTACCTGGTGTTTTTTTTTTTTCTTTTAAAAAAATAAAAATAAATTCAAAGGCCCTTGTGCAAGGCCTCTATCCCAGGGGACCACATTTGGACCACAAGAGCACTTGAAACTTGGGACACATTGGGACCACCGAAATTGGGAAAATTGGGACGAGGTCTGAGTCAGCTGTTTTTTTTTTTTTTTTTTTTTTTCAAAAGGCCCTTGTGCAAGGCCTCTATCCCAGTGGACCACATTTGGACCATAAAAGCACTTGGAACTTGGGACACATTGGGACCACCAAAATTGGGAAAATTGGGACGAGGTCTGAGTCAGCTGTTGCAGGACTGATAGAATTGGGACCACCACACAAACACGAGGAACAACCAAGTCCAAGCCAGTCGTTCCCACTGTTTCAGTCCGGCTCTCTTAACCTTGGACCGCAATTGGATCACCACAACAGTAGCTTCGTTAGGGTGCATTCTATTCGAACGAATACAGCGCATACGTGCGTTCTATAATTTTATTAATTTCTATTTGAACAGCCCTGAATTTCGAGTACAACGCATATGGGTTCCATTCGAATTTTTTTTTTTCCCAAATTCGAAAACTCGAATACAACGCATATGGGTTCTATTCGATTTTTTTTTCAAATTCGAAAACGCGAATACAACGCATATGGGCTCTATTCGATTTATATGGTCAAATTTGAAAACTGGATTACAACGCATATGCGTTATGTTCGGGGGAAAGAAAGAAGCTAAGCTAGTGTTGTGGTGGTCCAAGCATGCTCCAAGTTGAGAGAGAACTGGACCAAAACACATGAGTGGGGACCACCACCACAACACTTGCTGACCCAATTGATACAGGCATGACGAGTGTGCATTGTCCGCATGGGGCAAGGGGCAGACTGTGCGAGCAATCTGATCCAGTGGAGTTCTCTTCCAAGTGTTTTTTTTTTTTTTTTTTTTTCCCCCAAGTGTTTTGATTGTCCAGCCCTGTCAAATTGGACGATGCTGGGAACACAACAACATCTGGGAACCAGGTTGGTCTTATCCATCGTTCCAGATGTGTTTCACGGTCCAATCCAGATGTTTCTATACCCCTTCTATACCCCTTTTAAACCCCCAGTTAAGCTACTCCTATTTTGTAGGGAGCTAGCTACCTTCCGAGGCTCGCGAGCCACCAGCTGGGCCGGTTTCATAGTGGCCTGCAGAGGACAACACTACTGGCCCAGGCGCGAAGCGCTATGCTCTTACGGCGTATGCCAGTGAAGTAGTGTAAAGTCCTTTTCAACGGTTTAAGTAGCTTAAAAAAAATACAAACATTTCTCGAGTTATGCGTGCCATCCTTGGACAAGGACCATGCTAAAAATGGTCCAAAAAAAAAAAAAGAAAAAAAAAAAGGGAGAGAGTTACGAGAATACTCTTCAAACAACAAATCCTGCATCCCCAAGTAAACCCGTCCACCACATACAATACAGAATAAAATAGAATAGAATAATTGAATAGAAAACAGAAAAAAACAGAAAAAAATAGAAAAAAATAGAAAAAAATACCTTTCTCGGCCTTTTGGCTAAAAATAGATCAAGTGCATTGTATCTGTTCTTTTCCCTTTTTTTTTTTTTTTTTTTTTTTTTAAATCCAGAAGCATATTTCATTATAAACTTTGAACAGGAGGCCGGGAATCCCTCCACAATACAACCCGGGAAATAGAGCTATGGCCATTACTCAGTTGGCCAATGCTGGAAACCGGGTCCAGCGTCCCACATCTGCTAACTGGTTAACTCCAAAAGAAAGGATAAACTGGACAATAAAGTAGAAAAAAAGTAAGAAAGGTGACAAAAGGGTCTAATAGCTATCTAATCTCTATGATCTGGCTAACTGGAAACCGRGTCCAGCGTCCCATTTTGCAATCGGCTGCTATATGCTGGAAACCGGGTCCAGCGTCCCATTCGGGTACGGGTATCACCAAATGCTGCCAAGTTCAGGAGTTGAGCCAGTTGTTAAATTGTAGTTCCCCTTTGGAGCTGAGCGAGACTAGCTGTGATCTGTTACCCCAGGTACTCCAGAACCATTTCACTTTCTGTTGGTTGGTTGTAACCTCTTGCTGTTTTCCTTCTCCAGTCGGCGATAATTGTGCATCTGATCTGGGTCTTTATATATGAGATGATGTCTGGTAGTGACTTGTGGTGGTTTTCAAATAACTTAGCATTGCGGTCTTCCCACAGGGCGCCCATAATGATGGCCCTGAAGGCCTGTTGTGCCACGTAGCCCCAACCAGCATGAGGGGATAGTCCCGTTGGGAGGATACCATTCAATGTCCATCCTTCGTCCCACGACATAGTGTCTCTTGTGATGTTTTTCCAGTGCGCTTTCCACCAAGCCCAAACCCTCATTGATAAGGGGCATGAGTACCAGATGTGATTTGAGGTTTCCCAAGCCCATTGACACCTGGAGCATGAGGTATTGATGGATGTCCATGCCTCTGGAGCGGAGCCATGTGTAGACCCAGGAATTTCCCGTTACTCGGGTCCTTCCATCCAATCTTCAAGGGGTTGGCTGGGAGATCCATCAGGGTTTTGTGGCCTGCCAGGCGTTGGACCTTCCGGTCTGGGATGGAACCCGGAGGCTGAACCTGTGGTTGGTCTCCGGTCTGTGTACGTTGATACTGTTCAACCACCACGACTTCCTTGGGGTTGGATATTTCTGGGACTACCTTAGTTCCTTGGCTGGATAGCTCATGGGAGAAGGGAGTGGYTGGAGTCTCCGTCCACACTTCCACCTCATGAGCTCCCCCAGRGGTGGGACCTAAATATTTCCAGATTTCTGAGTCTGTCGGACTGTTTGGTGCTAGCAGCCATATGTTAGGAGTCAGTTCCTGTGGGTTACTCAGTGTWTGTAACCAGTGAGGGGGGATCGCCTGTTGTAGCTCCATTAGGTGGTCAGATATTCTCCGGAGTTTTCCTAGTGGTAACTCAGATTCCGTTTTCCATCCTAGTCTGTTACTGTCCCATAAATCTCCCACTTTCGATATTCCTTTCTCTATCCAGGCTTTCCCGTAGTTCCCTGTCGAGTCATGAGCCGAAAATTGGGATCCGTCCTTCTGTACCAGAAGAGGATTTTCAAACAGAGGTTGGTTACATATTTCGTGTACGGTGGATGGTGGTTCCGTGACCGAATCAGTTTGGACCAGGCTGTCAGGATGTTGCGCCAAAATTTGGACTTGGGTCTTTTGTTGCTGTATGACTCAGTGAAGAGGCAAACCCAAACATCTGAAGGGCGACTTGGTTTCCATTCTTGACTGAGTATGTATTCTGCTAATTGTACACAGGCAGTATCTTCTTCAGCCAAGAGGGCTTTGACTGGCCTAGATGGGCTACCGATCGAAGTGTACTTGCTACTATGGATGGTGGTTCCGTGACCCGTGGAATCAGTTTAGGAGGCTCGCCACACAGGCTGTCGAAAACCCTGTTTTCGACAATTTTGCATCGCCACACAGACTTTCGAAGAATTGCGGCTCAAAAAACTTTCGACAGGTGTCAGAATGGTCCTCTCGACAGCCGCCCTCCAGCAACCGTTTCCATCCGCCTGCAGGTGACGGAATTTCGACAGTGCCAGGCCGACCTTTCGAAAATTGCGTTGGCATTTGCGTTGTCAGGGACTCTTTTGTCAACTTCCGTGAAACCCGTCCGCCTGGCCATGACCAAAAACCTTGCCCCTCGACAGCCTGTGAGTCGAAGGGGGGGTAAACTGTCGACGGCCGACTTTCGAATTTTTTCTGACACCTGTCGAAACGTTTTTGAGTTTTGACACAGCCTGTGTGGCGAGCCTCTAGGGCCTCGCCACACCAATGTCGAAAACTGAATTTTCGACACTTTCTCCTCGCCACACAGCATTTCGAAATCCGCGATGCAAAAAAAACTCAGAAGCTGTCAGCGAAAGGGTTTCGACACCTCCTGTCGAGAAGGGCTCGTTTCCACTTCAGGCCTGCAACTTGGACATTTTCAACAGTCCTCGGATGGGATGGGATGTCGAAATCTTGCCGGAATGTCGAAAAAGAGAACGCACCAACGCTTGTCCTATCTTCACCCCAGTTTGTCTCTTTTGTGCACAGGACTTGTGAGTTCTTCACTTCTACATGCTGTGTGGCGAGGAGGGGTTTTCTGTCGAAAGAGGGAATGTCGAAAATCATGGTGCAGTAAGGGCTACCCTCTTGAGGGACGCGAGTACCTATCGGGTGGAACCCCTCCTGCTGGGCTGGAAGGTGCCAGAGGGAATGGGTGCAGGTACACACATCTGTCAATATCGGGCGAAGGTGGGGGGTACAAGCTCTTCAAGCCAAAGCGAAGAAGAAAGCAGTCGACCTTGCTGTTGAGAGGGCAACCTCCCAGCAATTAGCAGGTGTCACAGGCCCTGGTATTACTAAACTCTGGAGAGCCCTGAGAAGTTATCCTGCCCAAAAGCAGGCCAGTATCATGTGGTTGCAGTCTCTTCTGGTTACGCCCACGGCTACTTGGTTGACTGCTAAGGGTATGGAGCTGCCTACGCAGTGTTTGAGATGTAATTGGGGGTGGGAAAATATGTCCCACCTGTGGCTGTTTTGTCCTCTTGCAGTGGAGATTATTGATTGGTGGATAAGCCACTGGAATAGGATAGTATCAGGGGGCTTCGAGTGGTCAAATGCCTGGGTTCTTACAGGCATTCTTCCACCAGATTTCTCATATTCCTCTGGTTGGGGATATGTAGCCCTGTGTTGCCGTGGAGTATTAATGGAAACTATTTGGGCGGCCAGAAATGCCAGAGTTTTTAACGGAGATGTCATGGCCAAGAGGCATCAGCAGCTGCTGATCAAACAAGGGCTCAGGAGGATAATCAGGGCAGATTGGCATCGCAAGAATATTATTTGGTTTTCGAAAACCTGGGCTCGAGATGGCAGGCTCGCCTCCATTAATCAAGAGGGTCACTTTTCTTGTTGCTCCTGGCTTTCAGATACGCATGATTGAGAAATTGAGTGGTGGCCGCCCGTTAGGCCATTCGGTTATGGTGGTTTGACTTATAACTGGGCAGGGTATGAACCGGTTGGTAATCAGTCGCTTCTGGGCTGTGCATTGGTGGCCAGCTATAAGACTTGAGAACTACGGGTAGATTTCGATTCCTTTTTTACTCTGAGCTTCAAGTTTATTTTTTTGGGAAGCAATTGTTTTTTTGAAGATATTTTTGCATTTAGATATCCCTTCGTAGGGAGGAATTATCTCTGGTTGGTAGACAGTCATGGTTGTTCCTTGAAAGCTAAACTGGCTGAGGCTGCCAGGATAACTCCGGGTTGAATTGTGAGGTCCCCGGCCTCGTCCCTTT
>BFEA01000315.1:1383892-1404451 GCA_003427395.1 Chara braunii | reverse complement strand
AGAGAGAGAGAGAGAGAGAGAGAGAGAGAGAGAGAGAGAGAGAGAGAGAGAGAGAGAGGAAAATTGGTCACTCCCTGACGGATGGATTTACACGGGATCCAAAGCCTAAAGGCATAATGCCATCACACCGCTTATTTAAACTTTACACCACCCAAAATGCTTGTGAAGATGGTACACTCGGATTGTATAGTTTAAGTGCACCATCCACTCGTTTAGAAAAGGTTTTGGACCTTTTCTCGATTTATGCGTGTCATCCTTTCTTGCGCAGGGGCCACGCTAATCTTCCTTCTCTGTATCGTTCCAATTTTAACGGATGTCCCAAAGGACAATTACAAAAGATATGAATTTCCCAATTAAGATTTTAATTTCACACGCCTGACGGAGGGTTCTCTAAGGCACCCCGACCTCACACTCTGATGAAGCATTCCTGCGGTGCCATCTCCAAGGGCAACTATGGACGGTACAGAGCTGACCCAATTGAACAACATCCACCCAGCTAAGCTCGAGCTAAAAGGATGGGCCAACGACACAAAAAAGAAAAAAGAAAAAAAAGAATTTAATTTGAAAAATAATTTCACAATCACTAAGTCACTAGTCACAAGTCACTCGAAATGCACCCAAACTCGTCAGACCATTTGGTCCTCAGGATGAATGAAATGGTCTCGGAGACGGGTTGAGACGTGGAGGAATTCCCGGCCTGCTTTTGCTCTATATATATATAATATATATAATATATAGAATGACGCATGCTATTTGTTAGAAAAAAAAAAAGGGTCCCGGAGAGAGAGAGAAGACACGTGCACAACATTGCTTTTCAGGGCCATTTAGTCAAATCGCTGACCTATGGAGAGTAGCCTGATCCTAACTATAGCCTCAGGCTGACCTTTTTTTTTTTTTTTTTTTTTATTAGAAGCAATCTACCCTGCCACCCTCGCAGCAGGGCTCCACACCTTCCCTATCCCATCAGTCACACTGAGCCCTAAACCACTCAATACAGCTGCAGACCCAGCGGCAGTCCCACCCACCTCATCACGATTCAAAGTACCGCAGATTTATACACCCCCCTCAGACCCTTCTTTAATCCTGCACCCACTCTCTCTGAGGACATCACCCTCCCTCCATGATGATGCCTCTGCAGAGTGATGATGCTTATCCTAGCCCTATCTCCTGCTGGTACTCATGAGGCCCCCCCTTTTTTCAGCCCCAGGCTGACCTGAAGGGAACCATATGTTTGCTGGCCCCGAAAAAAGGCTCCTAGCCAATGGATCAACTTGGAAATTTCATTAAAAAAAGAAGGGAAAAAAAACTCGGAGATTTCATCCCCATTGATTAAACAGGTACGTAGAAAACATACAGCTCCCGTACAATCGACTGGTGAGTCAGTGAAACTCCGACCACACAGTTTGTCACAGCCCCTCGTTTGTTGTCCTCTTCTCCCTCCCTCTCTGCCTACGGTCTACCGGGCAGCTCTGTTTGATGATATATATATATATAATATCCCCGGTAAACCGCAGGCAGAGAGGGAGAAGAGGACAACAAACGAGGGGCTGTGACAAACGGTGTGGTCGGAGTTTCACTGACTCATCAGGAGGCTGAACCCTCAACAGTCTGCAGAATCCCCTCACTGATTACACTGTAAATGATAATCTACCTTAACCAAAATCAAAGTAGACTATCACTCACCCACACCAGATGGAAAACTCTACAGACTGTCGGTATATATATCGTCACAAACAGAACTGCCCGGTAAACCGTAGGCAGAGAGAGAGAAGAGGACAACAAACGAGGGGCTGTGACAAACTGTATATATATATGTCACATGATATCAGAGCGCCAAAGCGAAAAACAGAAAGAAAACAAGGAAAACAAAAAAAAATGAATTCGTTTTTTTAATCTTCTTCCTTACAACTCCCCCTGTTCAGAACCTCTTTTGCGTACAAGGCCGCCCACGTGGATGTTGGTGGAGAGGCGGGTGCCCCCACCCCCGTGTGTCATATTGACCCACTTGCACACAGCCAAAAGGCAAAGAGGCAAAGAAGAGAGGAAGGGAACAGCCAAATAAAACAGAACAGGGGGCAACAAAACAGATCCCACATGACAAGTCCCACATGCAAGCACCACCCCAGCACACACAGGCCAAACGACGGGACAAGACCAACCAGGATGTCAAAACATTCTTGTCTGCAAAGAAATCAAGAAAAGTACCAAAAAGAACCCATCCCAGATGACGATTCCAACATACAAGCACCGCCCCTCGCTCAAAAGGCCGAACAACGGGAAACAACCAACCAGGATGCCAAAAAAAAAAAAAAAAAAAAAAAAAACGGGATGACTGGTCCCACATGAAGCACCGCTACCTGCTGCTAGCAAAAGAGACCGAATAACGGGACAAAACCAACCGGGATGCAGACAAGATTACCACAACAAAACAAAATACCCCAACAACGGGGAAAATTACATAAAAAATGGGATGTGTCATTTAGTTTGTTTGACTAATACGCCTTCCTTCCATTGTCCTTTCTCTAACGTTTTCTTAAATACCACAACAAATCTACCATATATATATATATATATATCATTAAACAGAGCTGCCTACGGTAAACCGTAGGCAGAGAGGGAGGGAGAAGAGGACAACAAAGGCAGGGGCTGTGACAAACTGTTTCGTCGGCGTTTCACCGATTCATCAGGAGGCTGAACCCCTATATATTTATATATATAGCCCCTCGTTTGTTGTCCTCTTCTCCCTCCCTCTCTGCCTACGGTTTACCTCGCAGCTCTGCTTTTTTCTTTTTTTTTTTTGAAGCGCCACTACCTTTTCCCATGTCGGCCTCTGGTGGGCCTCCAATCTTCCCCATCGAGGGTGAAACGAAATGAGGGCCTCTGATGAGATTTATCAATGGCAACCGTCGTCGGGTCCAGCCCCTGATTTTTTTAGGAGTAGGCTATTTTCCCTCTGTTTTCCCAACGGCGGGAAAGGTACTGGTGGTTAAAGGTGAAGAACTACTTGTGCATGGCACCATGTAGCAGCTTATCTTGTTCTCTTACTTTGTCGGTTAAAGGAAATCACAAAGTGTGTCAAGCTTACCGATTGACACCGGTGCATCGGATCGGTCGCCAGATTCTCTTGGATGCTTTGTGTGTGAAAGCTTGTCTGCCACCTCATGGACTAAGGATCTTTCAACCTTGGCAGCCTCTTGAGCCTCCTTCCTCCTTCCTTGAGCAATGCGACTTTCAGCATTAAGGACCTCTCTCACATGTTGCTCCTGCCATGCATAAAGGCAAATGAGCTATGTAAGTCTATACTATAGAGAACGATCGAACAAGCACACAAGCTCTACTAACCACATCCACCAAATAATACATGACTATTAGCATATTATAATAGTATGATTAGTACTAGTAGGAAGTATTGGTTGTAATATGCTGATGCCATAGTGACCATTCTGTCAAAGTACTCTCGCTATGGGTGAACCTCACGCCCGCTTCTCAATGAAAAAAATGACGGAAAAAAAAAAAGAAGAAACAGAAGAAGAAGAAGAAGAAGAAGACGAAGAAGAAGAAGAAGAAAAAGAAGGAGAAGGAGAAGAAGAAGAAGAAGAAGACAATGACGACGACGACGACAACAATGAAGACAACAACGACGACGACGACAACAACAAAGAAGAAGAAGAAGAAGACAATGACGACGACGACGACAACAACGAAGACAACAACGAAGACAACGACGACAAAGAAGAAGAAGAAGAAGAAGAAGAAGAAGAAGAAGAAGAAGAAGAAGAAGAAGAAGAAGAAGAAGAAGAAGAAAAGAAGAAGAAGAAAARRARAAAAAGAAGAGGAAGAAGAAGAAGAAGGAGAAGAAGAAGAAGAAGAGGAGGAGGAAGAAGTTAGGGGAACAAGACACACACAGATATTACTGTCCGATGGAGGGTGAAAATTTGATAATCATTAAGCATTACAATCACTCGATTCTCACCAAACACCATCAGAAAACACACATTCCCTCGACACATTTCCACTTGTGCGTGCCAAAGCCTCTTCAGGTGGACCCACCACAAGGATGTCGCGCCTTCAAGAAGAGAAAAAAGAAAAGAAAAAAAAAGAAAAGAAAAGAAGAACAGAAAAAAAGAAAAGAAAATTGGAAGGGTTCATCATCAACTCTTTATCTGGAGAAAATCCTCTTTACCGCCCCCCCTACCTGTTTCAGAGCAAGTTCAAATCTAGCTTGCTCTTGCATTCGTTTCAAGTTCTCCGTTTGCGCTTCTTCGGCCTTAAGCTTCAGCTGAGCCACAGTCCATGTTCGAAGAGCCAACAGCCAACGTCAGGAGAACGCACCACATGTGAGAACACTCTCCACCGAATGGTGCTTGTTTGGGCCATGCACTGGTATACTTGTTTGGGCCCGAATGGTGTTTGGCCGTGTACTGTTCATGCTTCATTTTTCTTCCACTGGTGCTCCTTTCTGTAATGGTACTACAATATCTATTTTAAAAACAAAAAATTCATTTTTTAAAATTTTAATAAATTTTAATTTGTTTACTAGTAAATTACTACTTGTTTTAGTTTACAACTTTACATACATTTGTAATGAAATGAATATATATATATGCTGTGCCTCTAGTGCCAGCGGCGTGTCTGGAGTGTATTTTTTGGCTGTGACAGACCTTTCTTTGTTTCGTGGATGTTTTCCTTGGTTGTGATGGGGTGTGAACCGACAGTCTGTAGAATTTTCCATCTGGTGTGGGTGAGTGATAGTCTACTTTGATTTTGGTTAAGGYAGATTATCATTTACAGTGTAATCAGTGAGGGGATTCTGCAGACTGTTGAGGGTTCAGCCTCCTGATGAGTCGGTGAAACTCCGACGAAACAGTTTGTCACAGCCCCTCGTTTGTTGTCCTCTTGTTTCTCTCTGCCTACGGTTTACTGGGCAGTTCTGTTTGTGACGATATATATTGTCACAATGGAAATCAGAGCGCAAAGGCGGAAAAAGACAGAATAAGAAAAAGAAAAAGAAGGAAAGCCCCACCTGTTAGTCACCTCTTACGTACAAGGCCAGCCACGTGGATGGCAGGTTGAGCGCTGGCTGCCCCCATCCCCGTGTGTCACAAAGACCCACTTGCACGCAGCCAAAAGGCAAAGAGGTAAAGAAAAGGCGGATATATATATATATAAAAGCTTATGTACATGACAAAAGTGCACAGTCAGACGTGAAGCATCTGCACTTGGAGCGTTGAAATTGAAGCTCAGTAATATAGCAACAACTACACAGACTAATATTGACAGCAGATAGACATAGGCTTAGGCCACCTACCGTCTTCACCAGAATAGAACGCCCGGCCATTATCCCTGCATCTGGACCGAATGTTGCACCAAATACACCTGTAGTGACCGGGCGTTCTATTCGGGTGAAGACGGTAGCAGGTCGTCGAGGGTCAGAGAGTGATGTGTATGTCACCATTCAGCGCATGGATGGGGAATTCCGCGATGCTAAGATAAGCAGGTAAGATAGAGCGAGGTACGTAGGTAGCTGGTAAGATATTGCACACCCATGCCATGTGCAATATAATGCACACCGATGCATGCATGCCATTGTTCAAAAATATACCGGACATTGCACACACGCGTACATAACCCAGGGCCTTAATCCCAAAACCCTCATCACATACACAAACCCTCATCACTTGCGCAAAAAGAATATTACATATTACACTCATGAAATGTTGAAAATACAGACCCGAGTTCGAATGCAGACGATGGAACCTGATGAGTGAAACCGAATATTTCAGCGGCCGGTCAGCTCAATGATGATATCTCAAGGCCGTCTCCCTTCAAAAAAAAAAAAAAAAAAGAATAGTACCTTAGCCTCATTCGCAAGCTCAGCGGCATGGTGGCTTTCCCCCAATCTGATGAGGGCTTCTTCGCATCTGGCCTCTAATCTCGAGACCTCCTGCTGTGCCTGCACCAGGCTAGTTTCCTGCACAGGTCACACACACACACACATGCATGGGTCATATAGGTTCGCACAAACTCACAGATGAAATCCTAAGTCACAGCGAGAAAAAATACCAAAAAAATAGGGGGGTAAACCACAAGCCAGGGCACGCCCCTGCTCTTTTTTTTTTTTTTTTTTTTCCGGGTCGTTAAAGGCCTCCACCCCGCAAAAAGGCCAGGTGCCGTCCGTTCCGTTCGAACACCGGGGGAACGCAAACGATGAACAGATGAATGCCGCCGTTCATCCATCCCCCCATGCACTAAACAGGGGGGCCATGCATAGGCTATATACCCCACTTGGTGCATCCACAATGCCCACCAAACGTGGTAGCCATTACCCTTATTATGCCTGAAGCCAGCACCACACACAAAAAAACATCAGCCAGCACCACAAAAGCCTCGTGAACAAGTTCAATCTCACCAGAATGATGCACGTATCCAGTTCCTTAGATCCCACCACACACACACACATACACACACACACACACACACACACACACACACACACACACACACACACACACACACAGACATACACATCTGTACACCCACAGCCACACCCACACGCACACCCACACACCCCCAAACCCACCAACACACCCACACCAACACCCACACGCAGACACTAGTACCGAACCCTCTCCTTTGAAACTCGAGGCCGTCTTCTCGCTGTCAAATCAAAGGGTCAGCCTATAGGACCCTAGGGGGCTACGAGGGCGGTGCACAAAACTCCATGAGCCTGAAACTCCGGAAATTTTCAGGGGTGCACGATAGATAGGTTCCACAGCTTCAGGGGAATTTGTGACATTTTTGTGCCCAACAGAATGCATAACATTGCGCGCCAACTGAATGCCTAAGTCACTCACAGTCACCGTGACCTGGTAGGCATGACATTTCACGCTGGGCAGGCCGGGGTCTATTGCTCTTTAGGAGGAGGGGGGGAGGGGGGGGGGGGGGGAAGAAAAAGGGCAGTGTTATTGCACAGACCTTTCGGTGCAATCACGTGCTTACTAAGTACAAAGGCACATTTTGGTAATCGTACACCTACCCCTCAGACTTTCAGCCATATCTGTACGGATTACGAAAAGAAATCGCTATTATTCATTTAGAAAGAACACTTCTTTATTTACGAAGAGCTTGTAATTTCATTGAGTATATAATTCGTTCAAATGGTCATATATTATTTGTGAATACTAATCCAGAAAACAATCAAATAATTCAAACAACTTTCAGTGCTTACATAAACAAAACAGATAGGCAGCTAGAATTGAACCGCACTCACATGCATTTGTTTGCGTGCTTCACGCTTTCTCTTCAGGGATGCCTTCTCCATCTCCCGAGCTCTCCTTGCGGAAAGAAGTACCTCCTGACTCCGTACCTGGAAGCACCACGCAGTTCCAGCGGAAGGTCGGCTCAACGGTTTTTTGCACAAAATAACAGGTAACGAGTGAGAAGATCAATCGATTGTTTCCCTTATGCATTCCAGCATCCAGAGAAGGGAAGGGAACCCTCATCGTTGTGCAATCACAATCAACTAACAGCTCGAGGTGGGCTGGCCTCTGGCATTTCACAGGAGGCAGGGAGCAAGTGTGATTTTTTTCAATTCCTATACCATGGGAAGTGAACTTCTACTTCAGAACATACAAGCCACAACAAAATGAAAGAGAGAGAGAGAGAGAGAGAGAGAGAGAGAGAGAAAAAAAAAGAGAGAGAGAGAGAGAGAGAGAGAGAGAGAGAGAGAGAGAGAGAGAGAGAGGGAAGTGAACTTGTACTTCAGAACATACAAACCAAGGCAAAAATGGAAGTGGAGAGAGGGAGAGGGAGAGAGAGAGAGAAGGAGAGAGAGAGAGAGAGAGAGAGAGAGAAGTGGACTTCTACTTCAGATCATACCAACCAAAGCAAAACTGGAAGTGGAGAGAGCGATGGGGAGGGGGCAGAGGGAGGAAGAGGGAGAAGAAGGAAAGGAGGATAGAAATGAGAGAGACTGGCAGGAAGGGAGATTGCCAGGGAGAGAAGCAGGAAAGGAGAGAGGAGGGCGGGAGAGTAGCAGTAGGGAGACTGGAAGGTAGGGAGAGTGGAGGCAGTGGAATGGAGGAGAGTGGCAGTAAGGGTAGCAATTAGGCAGGATAGGACGGACGACAAAAGGCAGGTTGGCATGTTGCACTCAAGGGAGAGAAGGTTACCCTAGGGGTGAAAAGTGAGGTTACCTGTTAACCATTTGTGAAGGAGAAGAAAAAAGAGGTACAGAGGTATGGAGTGACAAACCCTAAACCCTAAACCCTAAACCCTAAAAGAGGAACACCAAAAAAAAAGGGTCAAATGGTCATTGCTCTCAGACAAGAAAAGCAGATAAATATTAAATACTGATCGGGCGGAGCAGCGTTTGCTAAAATCTTGAAAAGAATACCTTACCTGCAAAATTCGCTGCTTACGTGCCTGTGCCCTATGTTGTTTGATCAATGCTTCGCGCTCACCACTACTTAGTCTGATCGCACCATAGATCTTCACCTGCACACATCTCCATGGCAGAGTATAGTATTATAGAAGAGACAGAGAAAGAGAGAGGAGGAAGAGCAGGAAGAGAACAAGCCAAGCTGTGTGTTAGATGCTGCCATGCACAAGCATTTCTTGTCTAATAAGCTAACGCTAGATAGAGGAAAAAAAAAAAAAAAAAAAGGGGTTTCATTGTCTAGGCTACCAGCCGGGCCGCCCGGGTCACCCTATTTCCCCGGACGGCCCGGCCGTGCAAGGAACAGGGAAGGTCGTAGCCCAAAAAAAAAAAAAAACGAAAAAAAAGTTAAAAAAACTATGTTATGCAGAAAAATAAACTGAACAACTTTTGGCTCACGGTCACATCGAAATTCTTTACTATAGTTAAAATAAAAAATAAAGTTAAAAAATGTTTTTTATTTTTTATTTTTTTTATTTTTTTTGGGCCCGGCCGGGCAAGTAGCCCCGGGCCACTCTGGTAGCCTAAATCGTTTGTCAATTTCGAATGGAACGACTGAGTTGCCTCTCATACTCACATAGTTCTTGTTGGTATTCACAAAAAAAAAAATAAAAAAAAATTGCATGCTTATTGTGTGTGAGTGGTTTCTCCAACTACAGACAAAAGAGAGGAGGGAAAAAAAAAAAAAAAAAAAAAAAAGGAAGAGAACAAGATAAGCTGTTGCATGCTGCCATGCACAAGTAGTTCTTCACCGTAAGCCACCACTACCTTCCCCGCTGTTGGGTGGGAAAACGGGAAAATAATAAAATATCATACTCCTAAGAAGAACTCGGGGGTTTGTCCCCACGACTACCGCCGTCGATAAATCACATCGGCGGCCATCGTCTTGTTTAGGAGACCGACCCCTGAGGCCAACATGGGAAAAGGTAGTGGTGCTTTAAGATTGAAATAAAGCCCGTATTTACAGCTTTTGCTGCCTTTCTTTTTTTTTTTTTTTTTTTTTTAAACAGGACCTTGTGGTCCTGACTCCTCCTATTCTGGGGAGCGTCAGTCCGGTTCCTATTCCACCGGCAAGTCAACATATAATACATCGCAAAGGGAAGACTCACGCTTCCTCCCGTTCGGCCAGCTGCCAGCTGCGTGCCCAGCTCAGAGGGCGTACTATTCTTTCGCCTTTGCTGCCTTTCTAAATTTCTACAAAACAAATTTCATGCGAGAAAATTAGTGTCCCCTGCTAGCCTTTTCTTCATCTAAAAAAAAAGCCACATTTATTCATTTTCGCCGTCCTTCCTTCTCCCCTCCAATTTGAGCCTCCACTCTACCAAAAAAAAGAAGAAGCCCGCGGAAGAACCACCAACGTACTCCGCCGCCAACCATCAAGAAGCCCCTTCACTGCTTGTCATAGCTCCGTGCTTCAACTTGAGCCGCGCAGCGACACCTACCTGCGGGAAGACATGGACCTTGATGAGGCACGGCGACCCCAGTTGCCCCGTGCCACCCCTCCTCGAGAGCAAATCAATCAATGGTGGGGTTTCACTGGGATCAAGTGAGACCAGTGGTACCCCCATGGACTTCCAGGCAACCTCTGGACACAAAGTGGGCGAAGCCGAAGGCCTGACTTCAGCGAGTGCACGCAAGAGGAGAGACATCGGATCTCGTACTCTCTTGACTAATTGTGTAGTGCGGCTCCCCACCAATAGATGGAGCAGCCCGACAGAGAAACCTTAAATCCTGACGGTTCTCTTACCACCGCCGGGATAGGGGGTTTTACGCAAGGGCTATTCGAAAAAAAAAAAAAAAAAAAAAAAAAAAAAAAAAAAAACCCACCGAGTTTCTGTTTTCCGTCTCCAGCCCCCTTAAGTGGGGGATTGTCATCATCATACATTTCTGATAATCTTCATGTCTATGAAGCAGTGGTCGTCCATTTCTTATCGATGTTATCATCGAATATCTCTATACCATGAAGTTCATACCAAACTTCCATACACGACTTCCTACCTTCTAAAAAGCACCCATGCTCTCTAAATCTTTACAGTCTGTTTATATTACTTTATAAATTTATTAAATTATAAGTTTATGTAAATATGAACCGAGTTCTTGTCAAGCATTTCTTTGTCTTCAACCACTAGTACCTTTGCCGTTTCGTTCCGGCAATTTATTTTTAGCTTATTCCCAACGGCCCGGCCCGGCCCGGGTCACCCTATTTTCCCCGACGGCCCGGCCGTGCAAGGGCCAGGGAAGGTCTTAGTAAAAAAAAAAAAAAAAAAAAATCCGAAAAAAAACTATGTTCTGCAGAAAAATAAACTGCACAACTTTTGCCTCAGGGGTCACTTCGAAATTCGTTACCAAATTAAAAAAAAAAAAAAAAAAAGTTCCAAAAATGATTTTTATTTTTTTACTTTTTTATTTTTTTTGGCCCGGCCGGGCAAGTGGCCCCAGGTCACTCTGGTAGCCTAGGTATTTACAGATTTTCTACAACATCTCATCAAAAGGTCAGCATGGTGGACGAGTCGGATGCGAGAGTGACGACCTTCACTCCGCTCGATGTCCGCGACACATGCAGGTTGAAAGGAAGGAATCTGACCGGATTTCCAGCTAGATTCAGCCAATACACGACACATGCAGGTTGCATACCATCTAGGAGAGCACGCACCCGACAACATGTCGATAGCTCAAACCACGACTCCCTTCGAAATAATAAAATAGCGCGTCAGGCTACTACTGACCAAGACAGACCAGCATGACGATAAATGCCAGCTGCCTCTCAGTACATACAACACATAGACAGCGCATATACATCACGACTGCGTTTCCCTTTCTGAAATGCACCAAAAGATTAGGACCACGGCCGCGGGCTTCTCAGGCTGCTTGTCACCAATCGGGCTGAGAAGCCCGCGGTCACCGATCTGCTTCTCAGGCTGCTTGTCACCAAACAGATCCCCATCACGAATGCCACGTTGCAGGTTCTGGCGACAAAGCATCATGAATTCCACAAGACGAAGAAGAAAGAAGAAAAATGAAGGAAAAGAAGAAAGAAGAAAGAAGAAAGAAGAAGAGGAAAGAAGAAGAAAGAAAGAAGAAGAAGAAAGAAGAGGAAGAAAGAAGAGAAATGAGCAGAAGAAGAGGAAGAAAGAAGAAGAAAGAAATGCCACGTTGCAGGCTTCTGGCGACAAAGCATCATGAATTCCAAAAGACGAAGAAGAAAGAAGAAAAAGAAGAAAAAGAAGAAGAAAGAGGAAAGAAGAAGGAAGAAGGAAGAAGGAAGAAAGAAGAAAGAAGAAGAAGAAAGAAGAGGAAGAAGGAAGAGGAATAAGAAGAAGAAGAGGAAGAAGAAAGAAGAAGAAAGAAGAGAGAAGAGGAAGAAGAAAGAAGAAAGAAGAAAGAAGAAAGAAGAAAGAAGATGAAGAAAGAAGAAAGAAGAAGAAGAAAGAAGAGGAAGAAGGAAGAGGAAGAAGAAGAAGAAGAGGAAGAAGAAAGAAGAAGAAAGAAGAGAGAAGAGGAAAGAAGAAAGAAGAAAGAAGAAAGAAGAAAGAAGATGAAGAAAGAAGAAAGAAGAAGGTTAAATCTTGGAGCTAACCTTCTTCTTTATGCGTGACACGACATTGCAGTTGGCAGACATCCCATTCAGTCTCTCAAGACGGCTTTGGAGCTGCCGTTGCCGCCGCTCCCGAGCCTCTTCTCTCATCTTTGTCCATTCCATTGCATCCCTGTCACATCCCCCCACCGCCCCACAACACCGCATCTCTTAACCATCTCATATTTCGGTCTTCGGTTTCAGGCTTGGAGTTTCGAGACCTTTTTTTTTTGGCTGCCAACAATTATCACCGTGTCCCATTCCCCCAAATGGGCCACATATTACAGCTCCCTTCCATTTGTCTGATCGGAAAAAATTATCACAAGAGTTATCCTCCAGCAACTCAATGTCTTGAAAAGTTACCACGGTTTTTTACCAGGGCCTTTTACCAGGGTTTTTTACCAGGGTTTTTTACCAGGGTTTTTTACCAGGGGTTTTTACCAGGGGTTTTTTACCAGGGGTTTTTACCAGGGTTTTTTACCAGGGGGGGTTACCAGGGGGGGTTACCAAGGGGGGGTTACCAGGGGGGGTTACCAGGGGTTTTACCAGGGGTTTTACTTGGTTAAAATAGATTTCCTTAAGGGAAGGGGGGTTTAGAGAAAGTAGCAATGGACAGTCACTCAACCACATGAAATAGTCAGAAAACAACAACATCGGGCGTTTAGGGTTTAGGGTTGTAGGGTTTTGCAGTTTTAGGGTTTAGGGTTGTAGGGTTTTGCGGTGTGTAGGATTTTAGGGTTTACGGTGAATGGTTTAGGGTTTAGGGTTAGGGTTTAGGGTTTTAGGGTTAACGGTTAGGGTTTAGGGTTAACGGTTAGGGTTTAGGGTTTTAGGGTTAACGGTGAATGGCCTAGGGTTTAGGGTTTTATGGTTTCGCAGTTAAAGGGTTTCGGTTGTAGGGTTTTGCGGTGTTTAGGATTTTAGCGTTAACGCTGAATGGTGAAGGCTTTAGGGTTTTACGGTTTTGCAGTTTTAGGGTTCAGGGTTGTAGGGTTTTGCGGTGTTTAGGATTTTAGGGTTAACGGTGGTGTAGGGTTTAGGGTGTGAATGGTTTAAGGTTTAGGGCTTAGGGTTTTGGGGGTAGGGTTTACCATTTAGGTTTGGAGTTCAGGGGTTTGGGGTTCGGGATTTTGGGGGGTTGGGGGTTGCGAGTTTTAGGTTTTGTGTTTTAGGGTTTGAGGGTGCATGGGCTCATGCACCTGATGGCATATCGATCTAGGTACGTTCCCGGCAGCAACATTTCCCCACATGATTCAAAGCATCCCAATTAATAACATGATCGGACCGTCAAGATAAGAATTAATTGACAAGCGAGTTTTTTTTTGAAGGTAAAGAATTAATTGGCACACCCATTGACTGTTGAAAGATAGACTACGGCACTTTGGGTCCCTAACTTCCCGGCGACGTTGTGTCCAGTTCGCAGCACGTGGCGGTCCCACCGAATAGGGACCCGAGTTAAACCGGGGGGGGGGAGGGAAGAAGACAGAATAAATCAGTCAATTCTCCATTTTATTTCCCATTTTAGTTCCCGTTTTATTTATTTGCCCGGGCTGGTAAAGACACAGGCAACATGTCCTTCGGGACATCCATCCATGAAACCAATACTACCTAGGCCTGTCTCGACCAGCCCGGGTATATAAATAAAATGACCCTTCGGGCCATGCATCCAGGAAATAGCCCTCCCGGTGAGTTCGGGCGGGTTTTGAGGGAGGATGGCAACTAGAGGCCAAAAACGCGGGGGCCTAGTCCTACAATTTTCACGTGGCCACTTTGGCAATTTTTTGCGCTCAGAAGAATTGACAGAAAATTCTGAAAATTTGAGGGTCGGTAGATTAGGTCGTGATCTTTCCAGGAAAACTATCCAAAATATATATATATATATATATATATATATATATATATATATATATATATATGTATTGACCGTTAAACAATTATCGCGCCGATCGGGTGCATGCTGCAGTTTTGCCACTGTGCCATTTGTGGGCGAACGAGAGAAGTACTCAGGCGAAATAAATCCAAGAATGCGTCAAAGTTTTTGAGAATTTGAGGGTCCGTATATTTGCTCCTGGTCTTTCCAGGAAAAATATTGACCAAAAAAAAAAAAAAATCTTGAACGACGAAATAAATCGCGGAGGCAATTCAACACATTTTCAATTTTTGCCACTACGTCGGTTTTTCAAACTCTGCTACCGGTTTAGCCCTAGAGCACGGCTCCACTAGCAAAGGAGTAACGTAAACCGTGTCCCACAAACACCTGTGGGACATCTGCGGGACATCGTCCAACCACTGATGCAGGAGAATCGGATGGCAGCGAAACTGCAAGGGATTTATATTCAGAAGCGGTGTTTTTTTTTTTGTGTGTGCTTTCTTTTCAGTTCCCAAGAATGGGAGGCGGGAAAAGAAAATAGAAAGACTCATTTTGATTGGCAGCTCTTCAAAAGATAAAAAAAAATCGAGTACTCAAAGGGCACGGTTTTGACTGCCTTCTTTTTCCCCGTCAATTGTTAACCCCATCCAGTACTTTATTTCTCTCAAAATATACGAAACGAACACTTCGGCATGGCAACGGTCAGAGAAGGGAGTCCCATCAGGCACACAAAGCGACTCCCCTCGCTGTGGTACGCAAGACTGCAACAGTCATGTACCACTCTGTCCTGATCAGGCATTGGCTCGATGGGGAGCAGGGGGAGGAGACGGGGGAGACGGGAGGGTTATTAGTGTGACCGCAGCACTTTCAAAAGTCGGCCTCCTTCCATCTTGGGAAATGTGACGTCACGTCGTCGCCATTTTTTTTTTTTTCAAGTCCTAAAAATTACTTTTCTTCCTTCTCTTACAGTGCCCCACAGGTCATAATAGGCCATGACTCGTGTGCTAATGGAACCGTACCTCCTAATGAACCTGTGCTACCCGTCACCTGAATTTGCTGGCGACAGAGAAACGTCGAAATTTTTCCTCATCTGATTCCCTTTGAATTGGAGCTCAGGCTGGACTTCAACAAGTTATGGGACCTCGCTCCACTACTACATTCCGAATGTGCAAAAGGAGAATGAATCTGACGCTAGAACATAGAAAGATACACCGCCATAATTTTTTGTCGTTTGTGCACGTGGAGAGTAGAGGACCATGGTCCGCACTTCAACAATTCATGGGTGTGTCTTCGGTGTACCAACTGAGCTAGGCCAGTTGGGGGGGGGGGGGGGGGGGGGGGGGGGGGGGGGGAAGAAAAAGGGCAGTGTTATTGCACAGACCTTTCGGTGCAATCACGTGCTTACTAAGTACAAAGGCACATTTTGGTAATCGTACACCTACCCCTCAGACTTTCAGCCATATCTGTACGGATTACGAAAAGAAATCGCTATTATTCATTTAGAAAGAACACTTCTTTATTTACGAAGAGCTTGTAATTTCATTGAGTATATAATTCGTTCAAATGGTCATATATTATTTGTGAATACTAATCCAGAAAACAATCAAATAATTCAAACAACTTTCAGTGCTTACATAAACAAAACAGATAGGCAGCTAGAATTGAACCGCACTCACATGCATTTGTTTGCGTGCTTCACGCTTTCTCTTCAGGGATGCCTTCTCCATCTCCCGAGCTCTCCTTGCGGAAAGAAGTACCTCCTGACTCCGTACCTGGAAGCACCACGCAGTTCCAGCGGAAGGTCGGCTCAACGGTTTTTTGCACAAAATAACAGGTAACGAGTGAGAAGATCAATCGATTGTTTCCCTTATGCATTCCAGCATCCAGAGAAGGGAAGGGAACCCTCATCGTTGTGCAATCACAATCAACTAACAGCTCGAGGTGGGCTGGCCTCTGGCATTTCACAGGAGGCAGGGAGCAAGTGTGATTTTTTTCAATTCCTATACCATGGGAAGTGAACTTCTACTTCAGAACATACAAGCCACAACAAAATGAAAGAGAGAGAGAGAGAGAGAGAGAGAGAGAGAGAGAAAAAAAAAGAGAGAGAGAGAGAGAGAGAGAGAGAGAGAGAGAGAGAGAGAGAGAGAGAGGGAAGTGAACTTGTACTTCAGAACATACAAACCAAGGCAAAAATGGAAGTGGAGAGAGGGAGAGGGAGAGAGAGAGAGAAGGAGAGAGAGAGAGAGAGAGAGAGAGAGAAGTGGACTTCTACTTCAGATCATACCAACCAAAGCAAAACTGGAAGTGGAGAGAGCGATGGGGAGGGGGCAGAGGGAGGAAGAGGGAGAAGAAGGAAAGGAGGATAGAAATGAGAGAGACTGGCAGGAAGGGAGATTGCCAGGGAGAGAAGCAGGAAAGGAGAGAGGAGGGCGGGAGAGTAGCAGTAGGGAGACTGGAAGGTAGGGAGAGTGGAGGCAGTGGAATGGAGGAGAGTGGCAGTAAGGGTAGCAATTAGGCAGGATAGGACGGACGACAAAAGGCAGGTTGGCATGTTGCACTCAAGGGAGAGAAGGTTACCCTAGGGGTGAAAAGTGAGGTTACCTGTTAACCATTTGTGAAGGAGAAGAAAAAAGAGGTACAGAGGTATGGAGTGACAAACCCTAAACCCTAAACCCTAAACCCTAAAAGAGGAACACCAAAAAAAAAGGGTCAAATGGTCATTGCTCTCAGACAAGAAAAGCAGATAAATATTAAATACTGATCGGGCGGAGCAGCGTTTGCTAAAATCTTGAAAAGAATACCTTACCTGCAAAATTCGCTGCTTACGTGCCTGTGCCCTATGTTGTTTGATCAATGCTTCGCGCTCACCACTACTTAGTCTGATCGCACCATAGATCTTCACCTGCACACATCTCCATGGCAGAGTATAGTATTATAGAAGAGACAGAGAAAGAGAGAGGAGGAAGAGCAGGAAGAGAACAAGCCAAGCTGTGTGTTAGATGCTGCCATGCACAAGCATTTCTTGTCTAATAAGCTAACGCTAGATAGAGGAAAAAAAAAAAAAAAAAAAGGGGTTTCATTGTCTAGGCTACCAGCCGGGCCGCCCGGGTCACCCTATTTCCCCGGACGGCCCGGCCGTGCAAGGAACAGGGAAGGTCGTAGCCCAAAAAAAAAAAAAAACGAAAAAAAAGTTAAAAAAACTATGTTATGCAGAAAAATAAACTGAACAACTTTTGGCTCACGGTCACATCGAAATTCTTTACTATAGTTAAAATAAAAAATAAAGTTAAAAAATGTTTTTTATTTTTTATTTTTTTTATTTTTTTTGGGCCCGGCCGGGCAAGTAGCCCCGGGCCACTCTGGTAGCCTAAATCGTTTGTCAATTTCGAATGGAACGACTGAGTTGCCTCTCATACTCACATAGTTCTTGTTGGTATTCACAAAAAAAAAAATAAAAAAAAATTGCATGCTTATTGTGTGTGAGTGGTTTCTCCAACTACAGACAAAAGAGAGGAGGGAAAAAAAAANAAAAAAAAAAAAAAAAAAAACTTTACTCGCCTTAACTCTGCTGGAATCTTCGGTCTCTCAGCTGCTGAATCACTTTAAATAAATTCGATCTGTTTTTTTATCGAAAAATCGAGACGGGGTCTCGCTCCACTTCCATCTGTTCTTTTAATCGATTTTGTTTGTTTTTATGAAATTTATCACTTCAATTATATTATACCGCAAGGCCATCGGCCTTAACCAAAAAATGCAACGGAGTAAAATTTTAAAAAATGCAAAGGAGTTAAAAAAAAAAATGCGAAGGAGTTAGTAAAAAAAATGCAAAGGAGTTAAAAAAAAAAATGCAAAGGAGTTAAAAAAAAAATGCAAAGGAGTTAAAAAAAAAAATGCAAAGGAGTAAAATAAATTCTATTTGTTTTTATGAAATATTATCACTTCAATTATATTATACCGCAAGGCCATCGGCCTCAACCAAAAAATGCAAAGGAGTAAAAAAAAAAAAAAATTGCAAAGGAGTTAAAAAAAAAAGCAAAGGAGTTACAAAAAATGCAAAGGAGTAAAATAAAAAAAAAATGCAAAGGAGTAAAATAAAAAAAATGCAAAGGAGTCCTTCGGGACATCCGTTAAAATTGGAACGATACAGAGAAGGGTAGATTAGCAAATGGCCCCTGCGCTTTCAAGGATGACACGCATAAATCAAGAAATGGTGAACCGTAATTTCAGGTTTGACATGCTACCAAAGTAGGCAAAGGAGAGGGGAACAAAAAAAAAAAAAGCAAAGGAGACTGGCAAGGCAGGAGAGAGGGGGGCTCGCTCCACTACTCTCCGGATGCATAAAACACAAAAAATATGGCGATGGTGTATCTTTCCATGTTCTAGCGGAAGATTCATTCTCGTTTGTATGGCGATGGTGTATCTGCCCATGTTCTAGCGGAAGATTCATTCTCGTTTGAATGGCGATGGTGTATCCGTCCATGTTCTAGCGGAAGATTCATTCTCGTTTTGACCACTCGTTTTGACCATTTGGTGAGTAGTGGAGCGAGGTCCAAGACAAGAAAAGGAGAGGGTACGAGTCGTGAAGGAAGGAAACAAGAAAGACACCGACGAGCCTGGCTCAGGCCGTACTCACACAGGCACCATCGTAAATGTATCTGACCGCCTGTACAGCCAGATGCGGATGTATCTCGCCGCAATCACGTCAAAAAAAATCAAGTAAATCGTAAATGTGTCTGACCGCCTATACAGCCAGATGTGGATGTATCTCGCCGCAATTACGTCAAAAAAATGTAAGTAAATCGTAAATGTATCTGACCGCCCATACAGCCAGACGTGGATTTATCTCGCCGCAATAACGTCAAAAAATTGAAGTAAAAGAGTCCTAGTGTGAGTATGCCCTCAGTGGGTACACCTCAGTGGGTCAAAAAAAATCAAGTAAATCGTAAATGTATCTGACCGCCCATACAGCCATGAACGATTGAAATGCATACCTTTGTTCGAATCCAGACGGCATTACCAAAATGACAGCAAATAATTCCCTGTTTTTTTTAAGCAAATAATTCTGAACTACCTCGGAGCCGTCAGTTCGACAATGATATCAAGGCCGTCGTCCTTTCTATGGGCCTCGCCACACCACTGTCGAACGAAAGAAGTGAGAGTGCATGTACCCGCAGAGATCGGCAAGATGCATCCGTCACTATTATGAATAGTAACGGCGGTGGTGTGGCGAGGGCCTATATCTCTCTGACGACATATATATATATATATGTAAACAGTTTGTCACAGCCCCTCGTTTGTTGTCCTCTTCTCTCTCTCTGCCTACGGTAAAACAGAACTGCCCGGTAAAACCGTAGGCAGAGAGAGAGAAGAGGACAACAAACGAGGGGCTGTGACCTTCCCTGGTCCTTGCACGGCTCCAAAACTCGTTCCTTCTTTCTTTTTATCTTTTTTTTTTTGTTTTTTTTTTGGCTGGGACCTTCCCTGGTCCTTGCACGGCCGGGCCGCCCAGGAAAACAAGGTGACCCGGGCGGCCCGGCTGGTAGCCTAGGTTTAAAGCAGGTGCAGCTACTCGGCCGTGGAGCAGAGGGACCAAAACAAACACAGGGGGCCTCTTGCTCCATCGCACAGCCTTCGAAATGTACCTCGGCGGAGGAGAGGACCAGATACATTTCGAATTCCCTGACAGAACTCTCTGGATGTATTGGGACCATGATGAGGGGAGCGAGGCCGACGGTAAGACCTCAATTCAGAGGTTGCTCCGATCAGCCTCAACATGGAGGGCGTTCACAATGAAGTTATTCAAAAAAAAAAAAGAAAAAGAGAGAGGTTTCACTACCAGCTTGGTTGATAGGAGCAGGCTCTGCCTTTTTTTATATTAAAAAAAAAGCTTTAATCTTCTCTCAATCTATAGCTATGTTACTCATCTCCCTTTTCCAGTTCGGGGCCCATAGATCTCGACAATCCAACGGCCACAGGGCCTCACGCCAATATACAACCTTCTGCAATAATCTAGTCCGCATAGCAGCCCAGATACATTCCGATCAATGTATCGGGACCATTACCAGTTCCAGATACATTTTGAATGTTGTATAGTTGTTTTTGAGACAGTGGCGGCTTAAGATAGGGGAAAGGGGAATTATAAAAAGAGCAGAGGAACTAACACTAAAATAGGAACTAGGTTACAAAAAAAAAAAACAAAAAAAAAAGAGATAATGACTGGTAATGTAAGGACGCTGGGATGACGAGGCAATGAGGGAGGAGCGCAAGACACGAAGAGAGGAAAAGCTCGGTCAAAAAAAAAAAAAAAAAAAAAAAAAGCTTGGCCCGTGCCTTGCCACGTGGGGCGACTTGGCAGTGTGTAGCTTTGTTATGTTTTCTTCCCTGCCCGTTTTTTAATCTGAGCCGTTTGTTTAAGCCTGCTGTGTCTCCCTTCCGTCTTGGAGCCCATGATGCCCTCTTAGTCGGGAGACACACCACAACTTTTGTCAAGGGATGCCGAGCCCGTTTTTCGGCTTGTATATAAAAAAAAAGTGTTAAAACTCTCAAAAAAAAAAAAAAAAAAAGGCACGAAGGGATGCCCCGCAGTGGGGGATCCCTGAAGGCTATCAGGCCACCCTGGGCTGAAAAGGCCACCGTTGTCAGATTAGACACAAGATTGAATTTACCTGGGCTGGTTAG
>BFEA01000315.1:1330787-1346057 GCA_003427395.1 Chara braunii | reverse complement strand
GCCTAATCCTGTAAAAAAAAAAAAAAACGGTAATGTTCTTAAACATTAGGAAAAACAACACCAAACGCGGCTCACCGACTGGCATAGCGCAGTTGGTACAACCCCCGGGGGCGAGGTCCCACTACCGTCTTCCCCCGAGCACAACGCACCCTTATTTTTGGCTGTTTCTGGCCGGCAATATAGCTTGTATACATTCATTTTTAGGATGCGTTATGTTCGGGGGAAGACGGTAGCAACATGGATTGGATTGAACGCCGGAATCTAGACGTGTTCCTGGAGAAATTCGAGATTGAACCGATTGTCTGCATCTCTGCGTAAAACACGTCCAGATTCGGGAGGTAAATCATTTCTGACCGTTGATCTTCGTAATCGAGGGTGAAAAATGAATAATCCAGGGTGGTGGGATCTGACCCATAGACAGAGTTCGAACTCCGCTGGAAGTAGACTACGGTAGTAAAATACTCCAGTTCTACGAATAACGCCATCGCCACACCACTCTCGAAATGTGCAAAATGAGAATGAACTTCCTGCTACAACATGGCCAGATGCACCCGCGAATTTTTTGTCTTTTTCACATTTCGAGAGTGGTGTGGCAACTTACCTGAGGATAGAGGAATACGTGGACGAAGACACCCTCACCGTACAGAGGAATGGTCAGCCCCGGTTAATGACAAGCTCAGACAACGATTAACATATCAGGCCACGACCAGCCGGAGGAGCCCCACGGTGCCGCTGCAACTGGTCAGAATGTATACCTCACAAACCAGTTCTGGAGCCCACCAGCACGAGGTAATTCTGGCTGGAAGACCCCTAGCCTCCCAGCGAATTTGATCCGCTGATGGGTGCTTGGAGAGATGATGAGGGAAAAGCCATACCCTTCTGCAACTACAGCTCCAAACTGGCAAGGAAGTTGCACTCCAACAACCGCCCCTCGCCGGCAGCGGCGGCCAGCAAGCTGAATCGCACAGCCTCTTACACCCTCACCATCTCTGACGCAGGAATCAGATGCCTCTGGACTCAGCTACCAAAGTTACCATCCCTCAAGTTTGCCGCATTCCTCTGGATGTTATCACACGCAATAGTGCCATGCACAGTCTGGCTATTCGAGAAAGGAATGGACATAGTCACCAAATGCAGAAGATGTGGGAGCAGAGCCGAAGAGACAATCTCGCATCTGGTTTGATCCTGCCCTGCCTCAAAGCGCATTTGGCTGTGGTGGGCATGCCACTGGTACAACTTTGTGGGTGAGGCACTGACTTGGGAATCAATGAGAAATGGGCAATTGGAGGGATCATACGAGGACATTGGTTCAAAACGATAGGAAGGGGATATGTGGCACAGACAGTGAGGGCAATCATCCTCTGGACCATCTGGACAGACAGGAACGGCGTTCACTTTGAAGGGCAATGGCGTTCACTTTGAAGGGCAATGGACTTCAGATGAAGCAATCAAGGCTAGAATCAAGGCTCTCATTCGGACAATGATCATAGTTGACTGGACAAGAAAGGCTGCACAAGGAAAAACCCCACGTGGATTACATTGGTTCCTGGTCACCTGGGCCAGGGATAATCAGCTTGCAGCAGTCACCCTTGAAGGGAAGATGGTCCTCTCACCCTGGATTCAGTCATACCCCCCCCCTCCCCTCTTTTCTTACCCCCCATTCTGTGCTTTGCCCCTCAGACCTAGCTCCTCGGTCTGGAATAGATCCGCGGGAGGATCGATGCTCCTTCCTCTACGGAGAGCAATGAGGAGACAGAGTAGAAGCTGAGTCATTGTAGACTCGGGGGGTCTCTCAGACCCTGTGTAAGATTGAGATGTTTATCAGAATAGAATAGAGGGTATCTCAGACAGGAAGACACTAGGTAGGTAGAAAGTTGGTTGCTTTCCCCCCCCCCCCATTCTCTCCCCTCCTCCCCACCCTTTTCTCCTCCCCCTGCTACCCCTCCACTTCCTCCCTGTCTCTTCCCTCCCTCCCCGTTCTCTCTGGTTCTGCCCCTTACCGTCCTTTGCCCTTGCCTTTCCCCCTGGGCCACATGTGCTTTCCAACAGGACCAATAACCAGCAGGAACAGCATTGGCTCCTCATTGAGTTAGACCAGGTTAGACCAGGTTCGATGAACACTGAAGCTAAACCGGCTGATGCCGCCGGGATAACTCCGGGTTGAATTGTGAGGTCCCTGGCCTCGTGGTAAATGTGATTTGGAATATAATTGAATGTGTTCTTTTAAAGAAATAAAAGAGTGGTGTGGCGAGGCCCTAAAAAGAAAAGAAAAAGAAAAGAAAAAAAAAAAACACCCCTCACACCACACGTCACACTGCAGACTCGTGCAGATGTCAGAAGATGCTTCAGGACCCACAGGTTGGGACCATTTGTTGTCGGGGGCCAGGTCCCACTAGCAGCGTTGAGTTTCCTCAACGCCTGAATCTGGACGCGTTCGTGGAGATGTGTGGTGGAGAAAACTCAAGGCGATTTCTGCGCATATCCACAGACACATCCAGATTCAGGCATTGAGAAAACTCAACGCTGAACCTGGCCCCGGTTTATGGGTGTCATGCTTAGGCAGGGGCCATGCTGATGTTCTCTGTGGGCATACTCACACTATAGCACTTTCGACTGCAATTACCGATAGACCTGGATGAATCTGGTCGCAAAAATCACGTCCATAGCTTTGTAGAGAAGGTCCTGGTGGAGCAGATGGGGGGACTGAAGACGGTCCGGTAACACTCCCGTGCGCTACCGTAGCGCTATTCCGCATGCGGAAGTTTGCGCTGCGCTAGCGAGCGTGGGGCCGTCGGCGTTTTCGGGAAAGTGCTCGTCGCTGCTCCATGGGACCCGTTGAGGAGAGCGTCGCGCCACACCTAGTAGCCGGTATGGCGGAGCCATGCCGACGAGTAATTATGTTGAACTACCTCTTGAATGAGGTAGGAACGCCTGTGCGTTCGTAACATGATCCCTAGTCGCTTCCCTCGTACGAGCAATCAAACAGACAACTATTCAAACGAGCAATCAAACAGATAACTATTCAAACAAGTCAGAGATGTGATAACAAAGGGTAGTCAACGCGACAGACGATGGAGTAATGAAGAAAGAAGGGCTCGTGCCTGCAGAAGCAGTGTTACATGCCCAGTCGGGCACTGAGAGTTCAGCCAAGGATCCGCATTGTGATGAAAAGGACTGAATGGACAATGGATTGCTAACGTAATATCAACAGACAGTGTACATCCTGATACATGAACAATGGCATCTAATAGCACAGCGGAAGACTTGGAGATAAGCCCTAACCTGACGTGGACTGTTACGACATCCCATCATACATCACACATGTGAGAGGGAGGGAAGGGACCGCATACATAGACGAAGGTCCCTCTTGCATACACGCACATGGGGAGATATCACGGATGAGAGATGGAGGGGGAAAGGAAGGACGAAGATGGAGGCAAGGGAGAAGACTAAGATCGCAATAGAGAAGTTCGAGGTAGTCCTTTGCCGGAGTCCAACCAATGTCTGCCCAAAAATGTCGAACCACATCTTGGGCCAATGCCCGTGACAACCCCTGCCTGGAACCCTGCAAGTAAACCACTCTCACTCTTGTAGGCTGCCGAAGCAGTGAAGTCAGATAGTGAGAGGGTAGGAGAGAGATGGTGGACTGAGAGGAGGAAGAAGAAAAACTCTCTCTCAGAGTCTCTCTTCTGGATGCCAGGTACTTACCTGTGATGGTGGCGCTGTGCTGCACGTACCTCGTTGGCGAGCTGGAGCTATGGCGTGGCGCTGTGCTGCACGTACCTCGTTGGCGAGCTGGAGCTATGGCGCCTCAGGTAAGTCACTCGGTGAGTGGCGCTCTACTGCAGGTACCTCGAAGACGAAGCTGGAGCTATGGCGCCACACGTAAGCATCCCTGGCCTCTGCCAGCCTCCTCTCTCCACTACTCTAGCCTACTGTTACTAGCGCCCAGCGCTGAAGACTACTGCTAACGCTACTCTACTACTGCAGCCGAATCCTGAAGACTACTGCCTCCTGTAGAAGTGCACGTCGAGTGCCTGGGCAGTCTCCTCTCGTTTGTCCCAACCTATAGGGCGGGCCAGTCTTATATAGTGCTGGCCCGTCCAAGAGGCTGCTCTTGCCAATGCCTGCATGTGCTAGCCCCTGAGGAAGCTTCAGGGCAGGTCACTCCTGCCAATGCCCGAATGTGCTTGTATCAGGGCAGGTCGGTCTGACGAGGGCCCGAGAATAACCCTCAGTTTCAAGCTAGAAAGACTCATGCCTTTTTTTAGGCTGAAACGATGCAGGGCCTGTGGGCCCCGGATGTCAGGCTTTTGGGTTGAATCGTCATGGGGCCTGTAGGCCTGGAAATAGCCGTCTGTTTCAAGTTGAAAAGGTTCAGGCCTTTTTAGGCTGAAACGATGCAGGGCCTGTGGGCCCCGGATGTCAGGCTTTTGGGTTGAATCGTCATGGGGCCTGTAGGCCTGGAAATAGCCGTCTGTTTCAAGTTGAAAAGGTTCAGGCCTTTTTTGGCTGAAACGATGCAGGGCCTGTGGGCCCCGGATGTCAGGCTTTTGGGCTGAACCGTCCTCGGGTCTGCAGGCTCTTATTTCCAGGCCTTGAGCCTGAAATTCAGGCTTCCAGCCTGAACGACGCAGGGCCTGGAAAATGGCCCTCGTGTGCAGGCGCAGCATGTAACAAACCCCCCTCCTTATGAAGTCAAGCCGGGCGCAGCCAACGATCTGAAGGTGGAACCTGGACGCGGTTGCGGTGTGGAGCCGAAGGTACTGGCTTGCCTTGCATCTTTGGTTCATACCGTACGAGAACATCTGGAGCTGTCGCTTGGAGTTCCGCACGGGTCAACCATCGGTCGGCTCGGCGGGTGCAATACGCAAAGTGTACCAGATACTCGGTCGTCTTGTTGTCGTAGCGTCACTGGGAAATGATGCCACCGACCTCCTGAAAGTCGTCCATAGAGGGTGGGTGTTGCGATCATCACCCGGGAAAGTCATCCTGGTCTGCTGGTGTGTACAGCGCCAACTTGGAGCAATGGAAAACCGGGTAGACGGGCAAGTGGGCGGGCACCTGAATTGTGAAGGAAGGTCCCTCAGGTGCATCCCCAGCAGGTGCTACAATCGGCCATGGCCCCATCCATTTCAGGAGGAGCTTGCGAGAGATATCGTGCTCAAGGCTGAATTCCGCGGCGGAAACCCACACGAGGTCGCCGATGCGGAATGGACAAGGAAGACGCTGGCGATTGGCCTGTTGGCTCATGCGTTCCTGCGTCTTTGCCATTTGATTGTGTGCCTTGACAAGAAGCTATTGCATCCGATGCAAGAAAAGGAGATGGTTGTCGCTCTCGGTCGTGCATGGAACGATGGTGTCCAACGGAGAAGTGACCAGAGAGCCATGCTCAAACTCGAAAGGTGACATTCCAATAGCCGGGTGGATGGACGAATTGTAGGCCAATTCGACATCCAGCAGCCGCTCAACCCAATCCTTCTGATCGGGACGGATGAGAGTGCGAAGGAGAACCGGTGTCGTCTAGTGCGCCCTCTCCGTCTGGCCATCCGTCTGAGGGTGGCGAGCTGAACTAGGCTTGAGAGATGAGCCCCATCGTGTGGTGAGCGCCAACCAAAAATCAGACATGAACCGAGTGTCGCGGTCGCAGACGATTTCCTTGGGGTAACCCTTGGTTCGAATCCAACCGGCATAGAGAACCTCGGCCAACTCTGGTGCCTTGGCATGATAGCGACAAGGCAAGAACATGGCAAACTTGGTGAGTTGATCGACTACCGTGAGAATCCCATCCACACCCGTCTTGTGCTTGGGGAATGACCCAGTGATATCCATGGCAATCGCCTCCCGTCGGCACAAGGGAACCGGTAGTGGTCGCAACTCGCCATACGGACGATGATTGCGGGATTTGCAACGTCGGCAAATCTCGCATGACTCGCAGTAGTGTGTGACGTCGTCGAGAAGACCGGGCCACCAAAATCGCTCGCGAAGTCGGCCAATCGTTCGATTGACGCCAAATGTCTGGTGGCGGGAGCATCGTGGAACTCGCCAAAAAGCCGTGTACGCAAGTGAGGGTCACTCGGTACGCAAAGAAGATCCTTCCCCTGCGAGTGGACAAGCAAATATCCCTCATGGATCCGATAGTGAGAAGGTGCCGGATTGGGTGAGGAACAATTCGCGTACTTGTCGCGAAACTCGGGGTCGGCCTGGTAGCCACGGATGAAACTGTCCCGCAAGTCGTCATCAATCTCGAAAGTCGAGTTGACCGCGGTGCAAATTGAATGGTCCGGACGTCTTGAGAGATCATCCGCAAAATGGTTTGACTTGCCTGGAATGTGATCGGGGAAGAAGTCAAACTGGTCAATGAAGGTCATCCAGCGGGCAATGGTGTTGTTGACTGTGTCCTGGGTCTTGTAAAAGACCAACGGATTGTTGTCCGTTACCCATCGGAACTGCCGTCTACCAAGAAGGAAATGTCGCCAGCGCTTGAGTGCGTGTACGAAGGCCAATGACTCCTTACGCGCTTCGTCAATAGAGTGCACGGCGGGCACCTTCTTGCGGAAATACTCGACCGAGTGCCAGTCCACGCCATCGTGTTGCTTGAGGACAACGCCAATACCATAGTCGGACGCATCAGTAGTATCCTTTCTTACCTTATTCACTCTTACAGGGGGAAAGGAAGGGGAATTTCTGAGTTCATTCAGGAACAATTCCCTTCGGGGGGTGTAGCCACTCTCACACTTGCGACAAATTCTTTCAGAATTCAATTTGCTGAAAGGGATGCGGCCTATCTCTAGAACGAGGCTTTTAGGGAGGTAGACCTCCGCTGGTTGGGGAGTGAAAATCTGAAGGAGTTACGGATGTTGAAGATCAAATCCAACAAGTTCTGGGTTCAAGCTGATGTTTGTACTCTCCTAGCTAGACTCCTGCACCATGGTTCCTTCGAAAATTGAGGGAAGTTGGATGTGGGAAGCTAGAAAGTCTTATAATCATCCCACTCTCTGCACTCGTAGTGAGGATACATGGGCTTCATGAATAGAAAAGGGTTATGATGGATGGAATCAAAGTGATTGATGCCTTATATAATAAGGATAAAAGATGAAAACTACTGAGAAGGAACGTGGACGTAGATCTCAAGACTCTTAATGTGAATGGATTGACCTCAACAAAACATAATAAAAAACAAGCGATTTATGAGCAACTGAAAGGTATTGATGGTACGGAATGGCTTGACATCATCTTTATCCAAGAGACTCATCTCATGGATACAGATGCCCGTAATTTTCGTCACAAAGGGTTATGGTCACATCCATCCTTTAATGCTCATGTCCCTAAGCCCGGAAATGTTGGGGTAGCCATCTGGATACCTCTAGACTCAAGAGCGGAAGTAGTTTATTGAGAGGTAGATTCACATCAAGGTAGATGGGTGTATGTTCTAGCAATGCTATAATTGAAGATTGTCAATATCCTATGTATATACGGGCAAACAAGGTCAGGGACCAATTAAAATAAAATAAAAAATTCACGCCTCCCAGCACGCGTTCCCGTTATCATAGTAGAAGACTTCAGTACCGCTCTAGATAAGCATCTCGACCGCTCCCGTACTCCATCCCCCTATCCCAGCTTATGTAGAGTCTGGTGAACTAATCATCGCTAATTTATGTCATACTTCAAACCTTTTTAATTCTTACAGGAAACTTAGTCCTACATCTAAATCATTTATTTGTTTCAGGAAAAGGTCAATCACGACAAATAATTAAATCTCGTATTGATCTAATTCTAGTGCCCCAAGAATTACAAGGGGTTTTGCAGGCGGTATATTTTTTTTCCAACAACCCATTTCTTGGCTTAAATCATGCAATATGTGTAGTTAATTTCTCTTTTCGTAAGAAACCTTATCAAGGCAGATGATATTACAAATTAAACACATATAATATCAAGATACACAACTTTATTACTTACTTAGAGATGTGTTAGAATTATGGAGAGACAGGAGGCGTCTCATAAAAAAATAACATCGGATGGTTCAACAATGGTCTATTTTTTATAGGTCGTAAACGTAATGAATATTCCAAAATGTAAGCTTCACAAAAACATTCAAAAAAAACACAATTATACAATAGTGTATAAGAATTTTAAAAAATAGAAACGAAGTCTGAAGAACAACTTGTAGAACCACTAGTCATTGAAATACAAAATCTATCAAATTCATTACTGACTCTTATGGAGTACAAATAACAAGGAATGTGAATCAAAGGTAAACTCATACGCTAAGATATGAATGGATTTATGGATGCGCGGGTTTTCATTATGGTGAGAGCAAGGGTGGGCAGGACAATAATTGAAGCCTTGGCCGACCCATCAATTTGAAATGGAAATGCACTTTTAGACATTTATTGCAGTTTGCACCGAACCTGCTCGAGGCTTCTTTAAAGACCTCTTCACCTCGCAGTTTCGATCAATGAAATAAAGAAGTGAAAGGGTTCCTACTCTCGTAGAGTATAACATTATCAGATAAACAAAATGAAATCATAGAAAAAAAACTATAATAAAAGAACAAATATGAAGAACTTTGATGCTTATGGAAGAGGAAAAAACACCGAGGATTAATGAATTACCTAAAAAATTATAGGAAGTTGTATTATATTTTTTTATCATAAGACTTTATGAAGTATTATCAGGCGGTCTGGTTGTCAAGGGATATAAGAGATGTGGTGGAAAAAAAAGTACTAACTCTCTTACACAAAAAAGACGATAATACCAATATGATAAATTATCCCCCATCATATTTCAGGATCTAAATCCATCTTCTTAAACAAGGTCCAAAGTTATTTTTCTCAGACATTATCTTGAAAGAACCAATCTACATTATCATATGCTTTCTTGAAGTCTATGGAAGAGGAAAAAACACCGAGGATTAATGAATTACCTTAAAAATTATGGGAAGTTGTATGAGATTTTTTTATCACAAGACTTTATGAAGTATTATCATGTGGTCTGGTTGTCAAGGGATATGAGAGAAATTGTGGAAAAAAAATACTAAGTCTCTTACACAAAAAAGACGATAATACCAATATGATAAACTATCCCCCATCATATTGCAGGATCTAAATCCATCTTCTTAAACAAGGACCAAACTTATTTTTTTTCAGACATTATCTTGAAAGAACCAATCTACATTATCATATGTTTTCTTGAAGTCTATAAAAATTAAGAACGCATTATGTTTAGACTGACGAGTGATTTTGACAAATTCATGAATTCGAAGTATATTATCTTGCATATTCTTGTCCGTGATAAATATAGTATGAGAAAGATTGATAATGTATTAACTTACTTTGGACGTTCGTTAAACTAGTGTCTTAGCTACTAGTTTATAAACTACCATATACTATGGTAATGGTTAATGGTAATGACGCGGCTCGTAATCCGTTATATAGATCAGTTAAACAAGGAGACTCGATTACCCCTACCTTTTTATGATTATTACGGAAGTTTTAGCAACAAATATTCACCACCATAAGGATATCATGCGTATTCATATAACATCTGTAATTGAGGATGCAATCCCCATTTCCTCTCTATTTGCTATTGATCTCTCTGTTATGGTTGATGTATTGCAAAAAAACACGGTGGAAGTCAAAAAAATGATGGACAAGTTTTATCGTTTATTTGATATGAGAGTCAATTGAAATAGCAAAACATTAGGATAATGGATTCATTATCAAAGTGTCAGGCCTCCGAAAATCTCATGACAAGTGGCTCCCCATGGACACCCTCATTCGTATATTAAGAAGATCTTTGTCTGCTTCAGGAAAGTCAAAAACAAACAATGAATGAATTATTCAACATGCCAAATCAATTTTGATCTCTGAAAATACAAACACTCTTATCTATTGGGACGAACTTTGACTATTAATAATGTTATCTTTGCCTCTATCTGGTATAAGTAAGCCTTATGACCACTAGATAAAACAACTTTAAAAGTATTATAACAACAACTGTCAATATTTATATGGAGGGGAAATCATGATTTCAAGAATGTAATCAGTACCGTCATTGACCAACGAGTTATTCAGCCTAAGGTTAGAGGCGGATTCGGTACAATTGACCTAGTCACTCAAACCATGATTTTTTCCATATAATACATCAAGCATTTACTTTTAAGCCCACAAAACTCTTGGTCAACACTAGTCAGAGAGCAAATTAAATGCTTAGCACTCTAATAGCAGAGAGCGTTGATCCTATGAGGTGGCTGAAAAACTGTGTTTGACCCCTCCCAAAAAAGGAACAGTTAGAGATGCAATAAGAGAGTTGTTCTTTGACAAACTAGCCGCGAGAAAAGATATGTGTAATGATCTCTTTTGAATCATTTTTATCAAAACATGAAGAAAATTGTCCTTAACTTATAAGATATTCCTAGAAAGGTGGGAGGAAGTGTGCCAACAACCATTTTTTAATAAGAGATAGATTGGAGACTCTCAAAGGTGCGTCCTTCACTTTATGAACTCGACTTGGAATTGATGGGTAAAAAGAGGGGTTCTGAGAATAGTAGATATATGGAATAGAGAGACAAATGATCAGATTGATCCGATAACAAAAAAAAAAACACCTTCATTATTGTCATCATTCACAAAAAACACTATCCCCTTGGACTGAATTCAGATCCTATTTAAGAGACCCAAACTGAAGATGAATGACAAAGTGAACATTATGAACCATCCCCAATAAATTGAAAGCATCCTAGACGATCCCCTTTGAACTTTATGATATTTCACAAGATAACACTCTCTGCCCTAAAGGTCAGGGTTAAATCCAATGGGTGCAAGCTAGCCAAATTTTCATAATTAGGGTATTAAGAAACAAAAATCAATGACTGGCCTTTAAACCTGACACCTCCACCTCCAATGGACTAAACCAATTGTATCTTGAATTCACCCAGTAAACATAAGAAATTTGCTAAGAATTATAAATATATCCTACACATTTTCACAGTTAAATCTCTGTATAGAATGTTAAGTGATAGTTAATATGAGGGACAACCTATCAACCAGATGAATGAAACATTTCAATCTTAGTAGAGAAGATGTAAAACCAATCAAGTGGTTCAACTTAATGAAATTCAAATTGACAAGTATCTCTCCAATGGCCGGTTAAGCATAAATATATTTTTACTAATGATTGATTGATAGATAGATCTTCCCTGGAACATAAAGGAATTACCTCTATATGGTGTGAATTTTGTAAATCCTCCTTCCCTAGTAGGCTGATCTTTGAAACTATCGAGCATATATTCCTGTAATGCCCTGGGCCTGTATGGTTATGGAGATGGTGAGATAGAGTTCAAAATCAACTAGGCTCACAAATTCTATGCCCATGAGGCTAAAAAACAATTATATTGGAGTCATGGGTTGTCGAACCACATGATGACTTAACACAAAACCTTTTTACCATAGGAAGAAGAACGGTCATGTAGGTAATTTGGTTGAGGAAATGCACCTATGAAATGGAGGGAGTTCGATTAGATGGGTTTGAATTCACTAAAATTATTAAGCTACAGGTTCAAACAGGCATTACAACCAAATGAGAAAAAATGAAGAAAAAAAAAAACTTCACCTGTCTTTTCAAAATGAAATCCAGAAACACATTCAAAAATTCTGAACGTGTTGGCTTTAAGAAAACCAGGGGGGGAATGAGAAGGGGCTATAAGAGGGGACAATGAAAATATAATGAGTGATTATAAGCAAGTATTCGACTTGGAAGACTGGACATGGGTATACCCATCCATACCCCTACGTCCAATAGTAGATTTTCTTGAAGGCCGACCCCTTCCCCCCACCCCCATCAACTACGGTTTCGAGATTTTGGTTTGGGTATGATTTACGAGTGACGAGTTCATATGTTTAAAAAAAAAAAAAAACTGGAGTTTCATGTTTCATTGAGTGAACCATGACTAGATAATACTGCAAGATCTGATGACCGATAAGGGGTGAGGAGGTGCTGATTCACAAGTCACTTCTTCCAATTTTTCATGTTCTTATGTTTTTACTGTCAAATGAGGGACGCTGGGCCCGTTTTCCGGCAGATGAAGTTCCCCGCCAATATATGGAGTGGGTTAAAAAAAAAAAAAAAAAAAAAAAAGGTTACTAGAGCGACCCAAGACCACTTGCTCAGTTGGGCAAAAACAAAATAATAATAATAATAAAAATATTTTATTATTTTTTTATTTTAGATCTGGTAAAGAATTTTGATGTCACCCTAAAACGAACGTTGTTCAATTTATTTTTCCGCATAAGTTCAGCATAACATTTTTTTTTTCATAATTTTTGGATTTTTTTTTTGGGACTTTTTATAGTCATTGCGTGGGAGGGTCACCCGGGCAAACAAGGTGATCCAGGCAGTCTGGCTGATAGCCTATATGATTATCGATTATTGAGCTTTTTTTTTTTACAAGAAAAAACCTTCTTTATATAACGAAAGGGAACCAAGCCAGCTGCAGGCTGGTAGAGGTTGGCACCCTAGGTAAGATGAGCGGCCCTACAAACTTTATGTTATGGGAGAGAACCTATGGCTCGAGTAGGCAAGCCCTACTAAGCCACAAGCAAATGGGGCGACAGGGGCAAAACTCCTCATATAGACGTAGCTCAATAAGTAAACATTACTGGCCTGATATGTCGTGGATACGCGACCCGAAGTCAGGAGGTTGTGACGTCCTCTTGACGCAAGAAGTGAGCGAATTGGCGAGGGGAAGTGAAGACAATGTCTAGGTGGGACCCGGAGGGACGAGAGTTATGGGGAGGTAAGTCAAGAGGGGTGTCGCCCGTGGTTCCAATGAAGAGGACATGACGAGTCAGACCACACTTCGTTATGAGAACGAGTGTCTCGGTCGTCCATTCGGCCTCTGTGCCAGAGAACTTGCAAAGCAAGTGTGTGCCAAGGATAAAGTAGTACCTAGTCTCCAACGCATCCAAGTATGTGGAGGAATGGTAGCAGCGAGACACCTGGGTACTATTCGACAGCTGGAGGGTAAGAGAAAAGTGGAGGTCAGGGACCGTCTCATTGAACAAGCGCTTCGTCTTGTTATCTCCGAGGGTAACAGAGATAGGAGAGCGGGACCCGGAGGTAGCTAAGCGAACGTCCTCAACCACGCGCAGGTGATCGAAATCGCCCTGCGATCCGGAGTCCTATAATGTTGGGTACACCCTCGTAGATGTCCCAAGGTGAATAAAATGATAGGGAGGGTGCGATTAGGGTCAGAGAGCAAAGTGAGAACGACGCAAGACGTGTATGTGTCCGGAGGGGAAGGACTAGATGTGGCAGTCTGCTGTGGGGCAGACGATGTCGTGTCCTGAGGACCTTTTCATGTGGTAGCCAAAAGGGCAAACCACGACTCAGTGGTAGGGAAGCCGGCTACAGACGAGGCCTCAATTGTACACTGCATTGTGGTTAGGTGGATGGGGCGGGCTAGGAGGTGTCGGGGGGGGACTGCGATCGACGCTGACGAGAAATTTCAGCATAGTATCGATTGAGGGCGGCATGGTGTGGGCACAATGAGGAGGTGTGTCCGTCCTGACGGCAGTGAATACAACCACGACGTGCCTCCGCACGCTAATAACGTGCCAGGGCTCCACGAGGAGAGGCAAAACCCTGCGGGAGGTCCACCTGAGTAATAGTGAACGTGCAAGCACCAAGCTGTGCAGACCTGCTATGAGCGCTGCCGTGACCACGGGAATAGATCCCCATAAATTGAGTAATGAACCCCTGTAAACAAGGAAATAAACCTATAAGGGCCATAAGGTTAATAATAAATAGACCCCTGTAAGCTTTTCACACCCTTTCCTGGCGTTTGCAATATAAGGCTCTGAGGACAGTTCCTATTGATCTTCAGCTCTTCCCGCTCGACATCACTTCTCGGGGCAGACACCCGCTTAAACCACCAGTACGTTTCCGCACTTGAAAAACAGAGTGGCAGCTCATTAATGGCCGCAACTTTCCGGGCCGGGCCGCCGTTGATAAATTTTATTGGTGACCCTTGACGCATTTCGGGCCTCTGAAAGTCGCAGTGAGGGGGCCGCGGCCGATGTATGGGCCAAGCACTGGTGGGGTTGGAGGTTGTTTCTCATTGGTTTGTACAATATTCATACTATCAAACTGGAACTTCAAGGAGAAGGAGGGAAGATCCTGTTTATTTTTGGTTCCCTTTCCCAGGATATCTACCCTTTGTCTGCAGAACTTTCAATGCGGGGAGAGGTGGCAGCAGGCCGAGTTTCTCCCCTCTACATTTCACTTCAATCGATTGATTGGATTCGATTGGATTGGGTTTCATTGGATATAACTGATTTGATTTTGACTTGATTGGATTTGATTTGCATTTCACTTCAATCGATTGATTGGATTTCATTGGATATAATTGATTTGATTTTGACTTGATCGGATTTGATGTAGTCTGATTTGATCCGGCGTCTGAGTTGGGGGAGGCGCTTTTGGCTGCGCATTGACGTTCCCATTTACAACGGTTACCATGGGGTTCTGCCACGTGGCAGGGGTGGGGAGGAGCTTCGCGCTCAGCGGGTTAGGGCCACTGCTTGGATGGTGCGCCCGTCCTTGGGTCCACAAGGGCATGGGCAGTCGATCCCCTCGCACGAGGGCAATCAATGTTGCTCATCATCCACAATTACGGCTCATCTTGTGGTCCTGTTTTGCAAATTGGGACGGTGGACCCGGTTCCAGCTGGTGCAGGTCCCCACCAAAAGATTGGAACCATCTCCACACGTAGGCCTCTCTTGGATGTAATCAAAAAAAAAAAAAGCAAAAAAAAAGCACTACACCCGCGTAAACATAGTAATAGACATGATACGAAGAGACACCACTTTTCCAAGGCATGATTTTTTTTTTTTTTGGAAAGCCCAGGGTGGTGTAGAGGCCAAGGACCAGACCCACGGTGATTGCTGGTAGCGGCAGCCAATGGTCGTCCTGACAGTATAGACCACCTTCTCTACCCTTCTCGACTTAAATTCTCCCAGCGCACCCCCTACCCCTAATATCTTACCTCAGTGTGACCAGCACTGAGGACCATCACGCCACCAATATCGAGGGCAACTTGGGACCAGACAGAAAGTAACTAGCACCAAGGTTGGGCAGCCCCCCCCAGCCGTAGCGGAATCGGAAGTGGAAGCGGATGAACTTTGCCGTACGGGAACTTCGGATGCCAGACTGCAATGCATGATAATACATATATGGCAAGTTGGCAACAATATCCGTTTTTTTTTTTTT
>BFEA01000315.1:1314244-1324728 GCA_003427395.1 Chara braunii | reverse complement strand
AAAAAAAAAAAAAAGTATCTGGTCTCAACCATAGACCAGGGGGGTCCGGCGTTTTGGGAACGCCGGACCCCCAGGAGCAAAAAATTTCGACCGGATTTTGGCAAAAAAAGTCAGTTTTGATTTCGTTCAAAAAATATAATATGTCCGTTTTGACGAAATGGCTGTTCTTTTTCCTTTCACGCTTGCTAACGCGATCCGATCAGAAAGTGCATAACCAAGGGGGAAGAACAACAGTAATCCGGGCACTCCTGACAGAAAAAGTCAGGGAGAGGCAGAAGCTCTACATCAAACATGCGAGCAACTGGGTCTTCTACGATGACGCGGCGTATAAAACAACCAATGATAAAATTTTGTGGATCAGGAAACAACTAGCGTTCCTTGATGGTGGATGGGAAAGTGCACAGGACGCTTTTCTGATCCAGCCCGTCTCAACAACCATTTTCACGATTCTTAGCATGCATGAGGAGAACAAAAAACAGATGGACAGATGGCGCTCCATCCGCTGTGACAGATCTGAAGTAAGAATCTACCCCTGGTCCCCCCCGAGAAAACAGAAACCAGAAGAAAAAAGGGACCAAATGATGGTCGACCACTTTTGGGTAGAATTTAGACACATCCCCATAGAAGTGCAGGCGGCCTTCGTACAGGAGTTCGGAGAGAAACATGATATAGTTGACTTCATCGATCCTCTGCCACCGCATGTGGCTAAACGCGATGACTCTGTCATGCTCGCACTGCAACTGCCCGAAGGCCAGCCTTTCTCAATCGACGACGTCATCCCCTATCGAATCGGGGATAAGGAAATTCGGGTACATACGGCTCACAAGTTCAAACCATGGTGTTTCAAATGCCAAGTCTACGGCCACCTATACTCAGACACAGCATGCCCCTCGCACCCGGCAAATCAGTCCAAAATCACTGGGCAATTAATAAGGGACCCTTTCTGTACTTCTCACTGGCGTACGGTAGACCCAGGATACAAGGTCATTAATGACAAGGAGGGGGAGGGAGGGGGATGGGTGTGGGAAGGCAAGGGTGAACCTGACCCGAGATCCAAGCCCCCAGAGACATGGACCCCTCCAAAAACAACTGAGGTGCATGCAAAAAATAAAGGGCAAAATGGGCAAAACTGGGAAGCAGGGAAAGGAGCACTGGAGAAGGGGGCAGGGACATCAACGGGCGGTATAAGTAAGGAGCCAAGTGAAAAAGGGAAAGGAAGAGCAAAAGACAAGGATATGGCAACAAGCTCAAAGAACAAGTTTGCCCCCCTCGGCCAGATCAGGAATCAAGAGGAAGGACAACCAATGGATCAAGAAAGAACAGAAGGGGAGGGGGGGGGAATCTTGATGAAGGAGAAGGAAGCCTCACAAAAGGACAAGATTAAGAACAATGATAAATCTGAGGAGAACCCCAAGGACCCCTATTGCAGCCTGCAGGCTGGTCACCTGCAGACCGAAGTAATAGGAGACGCGCCCCCCCCCCCCAGTGGATCTGGTGATCAGATCCCCCCCGGTGGTGGAAAAAAGACTGGACATTGTTGCAGATTGGATCATCCACCACCTGTGGGCACAACACCCGCACGCAACCGAGGTTTTTTGGAAAAACGCCAAAGCCCAACTTTGCACAATCATGAAGGGAAGTCCTACGCTCGAGCAGATCATGGCAGCAACAACGCTAGAACCAAACGTATGGATGGATACCCTCAGACGGATCTACTGCAAGACCCTCCCCTTCTTTCACCCCCCAAATAGGGAGGAGGAACAGGCAAAGGGGGAAAAATATCTGGAGCAGGGACAGGTCGACAGGGAAGAAGAGACGCAGGGGAAACGGGCCGGGTCAATAGAGGATAAGGAGGGGAGGGGGGAAAGGGAAAGGAAGGTAGAAGGGGAAGAGGGGAGGAAAGAGGGGGGAGGAGTTGAGGGACAAAATCATCAACAGGAGCTACAAGACGGACATGCAAAGGAAACACCCGACCCCTTGCGTGAGGCATTCGGACCTGAGCCAATGGACTTCGAGATAGCAGCTGCATCGGAGGGAGAGGGCAGTCAAGTAAGACAAGACCCCGATGCCCCCCGAGGAGGGTTGGATATGGAGAGCAAACTCCAATCCGTCGCAGATTGGGTCATCACACACCTCAAGGCTCGTTGCTTGAAGGAAGGACAATTAGGGGGGACAGAGGAATTCTGGGACATATCATACGTTGAGTTATTTGAACTGTTGGACAAGAGCCCTACACTAAGGGAGGCCTTAGAGAAAGGTCCGCCGATGCACCGTACATGGAAAGAAGTCTATCAAAGGATCCTGCACATTTCCCTATCCCAATTCCAGCCGCCACCAGATCCCCCGGACCCTTCGGTACCCTTCCCTCCCCCGGCCCCGCCCACCCCCCCGCCTACCTCGRCCCCTCTTCCAGTCCCCTCCTCCTCTTCATCGCTATCGAGTTTACAAGAGAAGGACATGGAGAAAGATGCAACAACAAGGCAGGAGCTAGGAAGAAAGGACGGTGAGGGGCAGAATGGACAGGAAGAGGAAGAGGAAGAGGAAGAAGAAGGAAACAACGAATTAATCTCCCGTAGACAAAGGGTGCGGTAGACAGTTGAGAAAGGGATACATGAAAGAGCCCTTATTGCACGAGAGGGGGTGACTCTAATTCCCTTGCGTAAAAGGGGGGGGAAATGAGAATTAGGATTGAAATTTGTAGGAACAGGGGACAAACATGGAGTCGTCACCCTACCCGGCTTTGAGCTGCTTAATATATGGTCCAGTGCTGGGTCGCGAGACTTATTTTTTTGGCGGCGAGTGAAGGACTTCCTTAAGGAACAATACGGTGCAGGGGTCCAGGCTACACTGCAGCTGGGGAAGGAATACCCCCAGATTGCAGGAATAGATGTATATCTCAAGTTCGATGATAACAAAGATTCAGGACTTCAGTGGTTTGGAATAAATCAATTGCTGGACCTGCAGCTACTTAAACTCAAGGGGAACAAAACATGGTCCGAAGGACACCTCGCAGTCTGTATCACAAGGATTGTAAGAAGGGGGATACTCACAGAAACCAACTGGGATCAACAAAAATGGACGCCGGTTTGAAATATAGAACTTAACTACTGAAGAGATAAATATTTTATATGGTCAGTCTTCGGCATGGAAAAGCCTCATAAAAAATACGGACCTAGACCTGCGATCCATTAACGTAAATGGTTTGGCTACATACAATCCAACCAAGGTGCAGGCCATTTGGGATCAGCTACGAGGGATAAGGGGGAAGGCTTCGCCAGATGTGGTGTGTATCCAAGAGACGCACCTCATCATCACAGAGTCCACAAAACGGCCTGGGCACACCAGCGATATTGCGCGCACGCTCCATCACAGATATCGGCTGGGGTAGCTATCTGGGTCCCATCGGACTCCGGAATAGAGGTAGTCCACTGGACGGCAGACGAGGAAGAGGGGAGGTGGGTGGTGCTATTGGGAATGCTCGAGCTAGAAATAATATACGTAGCCTGTATATACGCCCCCAATACGGTCCCAGAAAGGAAGAAATTTTTCCAAAAACTCAAGGATCAGATGCCGGTGGGTATACCCCTGATCATAGCCGGGGACTTTAATGCTGCCCCAGATAGGTGGCAGGAGAGATGGAGCACACTTACTCCCCCCCCTTTATTACACAGAAGAGGACGAGAACATGCTTCGAGACCTCTCTGCCTCCCTCAATCTGTTTGACACATACAGGTGTATTCACCCAACGCAGTGGACTTTCACATGTATCCGCACATCAGACCCCGCACGACAACTAAATCCCGTATTGATCTTATTTTGATATCCGAAGACATAAAAAGGTCACTACAAACTGCATTAATTCTCCCCAAGAGCCCGCACCCTGGGCTGGACCACAAAACATGTGGGGCCTTACTATCCTTTAGGAAAAGACCGGACCAAGGACCGGGATTCTACAAGCTGAATACCTCCCTTTTAAAATCACCAGAGTTTCAAAAGATGATAAACGAAGCATGGGAACAGTGAAGATCTTTCCGACATCAATTTGACTCAGGAATACAGTGGTTCAATAATGGTCTATTCTTCTTGGGACGGAAATGCAATGAATTCTCTAAGCAGAACGCAAAGAAACGTAACCTTCAGGAGATGGATCTTCACAAACAACTTCACACCTTGGAAAACCAAGGGACTTCGGATGAACCGAGTAACACCATTCAAGAGTTGCGGGAGCAATTGCTGCAGTACGCACAATATAGGTGGCAAGGAGCTAAAATCAGTGGGAAACTCACCAAATGGACATCCGAAGGAACCATGGACACACGTTTTTTTGGCATGGCAAAAGCAAGGGCACACCGTAACACTGTTGAGGCATTTCTTAATCCTAAAAATGACTATGAGGTGGCCACCACCACGGCACACTGCACAAGTATAGCGTGAACCTTCTTTAAGCAACTCTTCGCCTCGCAAATAACAAACCCCCTTGAGGAAGGACACCAAAGGGAGCTGAAGGATTTCCTGGGCCCATTGGATAAATGTCTTAGTCCTCAACAGAAGGAAAAAATTGAACAACCTGTAAAGAAAGAGGAGATATGGACGACCCTCCTACAAATGGATAAGGACAAAACTCCAGGGTTGGATGGTTTTCCTAAAGAATTTTGGGAAATCATGTGGCCGAGCCTACACCAAGACCTGATGAGTTACTACGGGGAGGTGTGGGAAACTGGACAGATGGGGGAATGCGTGGGTCAGGGGGCGCTGTCCCTCTTATACAAAAAAGGAGACAAAATGAACATTAGAAACTACCGACCCATCACCTTGGTAACAGTCGTTTACAAGATGCTTGCTAAAACCCTCGCCAATCGATTGCTTGAGATAATGAAAGATATTATCCACCCGGCCCAATCAGGATTTATAAGGTCCAGAAACATTCAAGGAAACATACTCCTAGTCAATGAGATGATCCATCTGGCTCAACAATCGAAACAGAATGCGGCCTTCATCTTTATTGACTTCGAGAAGGCCTATGACCATGTAGATTGGACCTTCCTGGATGCATGCCTCCAGAAAATGAATTTCGGACCCAACCTGAGAAGATGGGTTCATATCCTCCACCACAACGCAACGACACGTGTGCAAATAAATGGGAATTTAGCACCGGCAGTTACGCTGCAGCGCTCGGTCAGACAAGGGGACCACATCGCCCCCTTCCTTTTCGTTATAGTTATGGAAGCACTGTCGGCCAATTTACGGCATAACAAGGACATCCGGAAATTTAAGATTGCAAATATCCCATAGGAAGCCATCCCGGTATGCTCCCTCTTCGCCGACGATCTCACAATAATGACGGATGCCTGGGAAGGTAACACGGAGGAGATACAGAGGCTGATGGATCGTTTCTGCAAACTGTCGAATATGGTCGTCAACTGGGGGACCAAAACAGTTGGGTGGTGGATGCACCATCAAGGGGGGCGACCGCCTGAAGCCCCCCGCATTAAATGGCTCCCCCTGGAAGCCACGGTGAGAGTGTTGGGCGTCCAAATGACAACAATTGGGAAGCCCACCACGAATGACGAATGGGTCCAGTCGCCCGCTCAAGACAGGATGAGGGAATGGAATCAGAAGCCAACCTCGATTTCCGGAAGGGCACTAGTCATCAATAATGTTGTCATGGCATCACTTTGGTACAAATCACTCATTTGGCCTTTAAGTGCAGCAACCTTAAAAGCGTTCAAAAAGCAGGCAGCGACCTTTCTGTGGAGAGGAGACAGTGGATGCGCGCACGCCATTAGCAGGGTGGCGTGGGACGCAGTAATCCAACCCAAGGCTAAAGGTGGTCTGGGGATTATTGACCCGACCCTCCAAACCCAGGCCCTTAGCACACAATGGATTAAAAACCTTATTCTGGAACCCGCCCAACCCTGACACCCGTTAGCAATGGAACAGATCGCCAGACTTGCACCAGAAACCCCAGCAGGGGTGGACCTGCTCTTATGGCTGGATGACAGGTACTGGAAACTCCCCCGCAAAGGGAGGGGAGATCAAAGGGAGGGCACATTAAAGGACGAATACTGGCCACGAATGATCAAAATATGACGAAAGCTCCCCCCCCCAGACCGTCCGGAACCAGAAAGATGGGAGGAAGTATATCGACAACCCCTCTTTGGCAACCGGCGTATCACGAATTCCCACGGGCAGGTGAGGAGCAACTTTGCCCCTCCATGGAAAGGTTGGATCAAACATGGGATAAGGAGGGTGGGGGACCTATGGGATGTCAGAACCGGAACATGGAGGAATCTAGAACAAATGAAGGAGAAACTACGCTATTGCCATCATGTGCAAGAGGCTCTGGATGGAACAATAGAAGCCCTTCCCCTCCAGTGGTATAATATTCTAAGAACGGGCCAGGTCCACAAGGAAGGTGACTGGGTAATGCAGAGAGGGGGCCGTGGTAGGGTTGGGGTGGTCCACCTGGGCAGACCCACGAAAGTGTTAATTGAGTACTATATGATAACGAAGGGGAACAGACTAATTGGCAGTGCAGCCCCCTTTGTCTGGACGAACAAGGAAGAGGTGAACCGGGTTAGGGTGATGGGGGAAGGTGAAAACCGCTGGATATATAAACCTGGAACCCCGATCACGGAACTGGGCTTGGACCCAATGGAATGGAGATGGAAACCCGTTGGCCCGACACGAGGAGGTACCCACAGGGACACAACACTTGAAAACCTCTCTGTTAAAACCACATACAGGATGATCAGGCCAAGATGGAACCTAAAAGACACAGTGAATGATCGTTGATATAGACACCTAAACGTTGACAGACGTCTGCTAACCCCAATTAAGTGGTTCCAGGAATGCAAGAGGAGGCCAGCCAAAATCACCTCCCTGCAATGGCAGATAACTCATAGGAGTCATCCTACTAACAACTGGCTGATTGATCACACCAGGTTGGAACAACAAGGCCGCGCTCTCCCCTGGTGCAGTAGATGCCTCCACGAGTACCCGGCCAAAAAAGCGGCCGAAACCATTGAGCACATCTTCCTACAGTGCCCGAACGCCGTCCTCTCCTGGCACTGGTGGGACCACATCTGGCAGCACATAGTCCTTGGATCCCTCTGGCCATGGGACTGGCGGGCCATCCTAACGGGCTACTGGTCAGGACGGCCCGAAGAAGAATTTGCAAATAACATGTTTGACCTGGGGAGACAAACAATCTTATGGACACTGTGGTGGCAAAGATGTGTTTTGACAATGGAAGGCGTGCGATTGGAGGGGGTGGAGGTGCGCGAGCATATCCAAAACCAACTACAGTTGGACATAACTGATAGATAGCAGACAGAAAAACACAAGCTAGGCCTCCTTCAGCAACCCAAAGACATTAAAGAGCATCACTAAATTCTGCCAAGAATGGTTGGGTGGGGAAAGAGAAGGCTGGATTGCCCAGGTAAGATGGTCAGGGGATGCGGACGTGGGCCTTCAGGGAGGGGGAGAAATGGTAAGCAGGGACTACTGTCTGAAATTTAAAGAATGGACTGACATTGACCCGAACTTCCCAATGAGGCCAGCTTCTGAATTCCCGGACCCCTTCCCCCCACACCCTCTATCTCTAGTAGAAATGACTACGTCATAAGTCTCGGTTGTGTGGGGTTGCATCTCAATAGAATGAGTAGATTCTATCCTTACGGGCCCCCAATACCCGACCCGGCTACAAGGTAGGCAAGGAAGAGTAAATCGGATTTGGGACAGTTTCCAGCAAAATGGTGTCACCCTCAAAACAAAGTACTGTGGAGTAAAAGATGTATTTAAAGGACGCTGGACGGGACGCCATGAGGACAGCAGGTGGAGCGCAGGAGCTAGGGGAGGGGTATTGTTTTGCACAAATGTAGTCATGGGACGCTGGGCCCGGTTCCCAGCAGATGAGGCTGTATTTTTCAAAAAGATCTCGTCTGATTCCTTTTTTTCTTCTCTTTGCTTCAACAGGCGCCATGAGAGTAATGGGTGGATGGCAGAGGCAAGGGGATGGAGGGAGACTCCACCGGTGCGCCCCGGTGGGTCACCCCCCAACACCCGACCCTGATGCAGGTTAGGGATGGAAGAGTAGAGTGGATAAGGGACGCTGGACCCGGTTTCCAGCATTTTGGCGTCTCCTCATTGATGTAATGTGTGGCAAAGATGTATTTTTGGGACGCTGGACCCGGTTTCCAGCAGGTGTTGCTCCCCACCAATAGATGTAGCGGCCCGCTAGGCAAAACCTCAATCCCGGTGGTTCTCTTACCACCACCAGGATAGAGGTCTTGCACAAGGGCCTAAAAAAAAAAAAAAGAGACCCACACCCTGATACCTAAGATTCCGTAAGGAGAAGATGCTTGTGCCTGAGCATAATCTATTTGTTCTGAGAACACACGCAAAGATGTTTGACCAGGTTCTCTGCATTCAGTCGTTGGCAGGCACTCACCTGGCAGGCACTCACCTGTTTTGCACTTTGTAGTTCAGGCAGCAGAACACCTGTCTTGCAGCAAATGAACAAGCACATTCAACTAGTAGCAGACATGCAGAGTTGCGATCAGTGCAAAGCAGGCACAATACTAAAGAAACACATAATTTTTTTTTGAAAAAAGTATGATTAACTTCGAACTTCGAATTAAGTAATTAAAAAAAAAAAAAAAAAGAATTAAGTAATTTAAGTTCATAACTTCAGACTGGCAGCACTGTCAGTGCTCTCTCTCTCTCTCTCTCTCTCTCGACAACGGGCAGTGGCGTCGGGCGGCGGGCGGCATGTCAAAACGGCCGCTTTGAAATTGCTCGGGCCTGTGTGAAACCCGCCACCCCCAAAACCTGCAGTGTATTGTGTCCGGACCTCTAGCCCCTGTCCGGTGTAGTGAAACAACGCTGAAAAATCACCCCGTTATTTTTGAAGGGGCGGCCAGGACCCGGAAAACGTCCTGGGCTGCCCCTTCTTTTTTTTCGATTTTTGCCGCGGGGAACTCCATCCAGACATCATGGACCGGACACCGGACACCAGACACCGACATGTTGTTCCGGACTGTCTGGAACCCGGTCCGGACGTCTGGCCGGTTACATACCATGCTGAAAAAAAAATGGATAACAACAACAGTGATAGACAATTGTTTTGATTTATGTTATTGCCCACTCCCATATCCGGCAGCTCATCGCAAAAAAAAAAAAAAAAAAAAAAAAAAAAAAAAAAAAAAAAAAAAAAAAAAANCATTAGAATAAAAAAATTAAAAGTACATTTAGGCATGGGAAAGCTACGCTTGGCACTGCATCGTCGATCAATCAATTTCTTAGAAAGCGATTCTAGATGCAATGTCAAAAAAAAAAAAAAAAAAAAAAAAAAAAAAAAAAAAAAAAAAAAACCTTCCTGAGGAGAAAGGATAGAAATATACAGCACTGTGACATAGTTCCAGGGAAGGTCCCAGAAAAAAAAAAAAAAAAAAAAAAACATGACAACAACAACAGTGATTTGATGATTCGTCACTCTTTGCGCCCTCCTGCATGAACGAACAAGTGCCACATATCTCACGAGATGAGAAATGGGGCCTCTCTCCGCTACACAACATTCTAATGTAACCCTTACCTATCACTGCAGCAATTCATAACGCCGCAATCCTTTTTTTTTTTTTTCCTGGCTCCAGTATATTCAAAATGTTCCATCAGCTCGAATGCATCTGGTCCATTACGCAGTCCAGATACGGGTCAAACGTTGAGTGGTGGAACGAGGTCCACGGTCGTCACCCTGATAGTGCCATAGCTATCGCTGCAACGGGTCATAAGGTATTTCAGGGGTTGAGAGAGAGATGGGCCATCTTGTCGTCCATCCTTGTCACTAGCTTGCATGAAACCTGCGCTTTCGCCGGAATCAGGACCAGACCCAGGCTGCGCTGCTCCATCTGAGGTCGAAGGGGCTGCCTTCCAGGCACGCTAAGCTCCTCTTTCTTGCTGTCGTCTTTTTCGCCACCCGCATCACAGAAGTCACTGCTCGTTTGCCTGTACTCGACTGCATCTGCGAGCAAGATGTTGCCCTGCTTGTCCAGGCAGTGAAACTTGCCGACGAACGTGCGACCATCGCCAACGCCAATCTGAAATTGTCGATGGAGGAGGAGACGAACCTTCTTAACCAATGTTTTTTCCTCTGACGGAACGATAATGGGCGCTCCGGGCGCAGTTGGAACGGCAACAACAGCTTCTCCAGACAAAGGCATATCGCAAGGGAAGTCCTCTGCCATTATGCCAAGCGTTGATCGCTACGACGATGGCACAAAACCTTGAGCTCCACACTTTATATACGCAACTCAGGAAGATTGTTCTCCTTGAGCTCCACACACTCGACGTTAGCTAAAGCACAACCTGCACAGTGTCCCAATGGCACAAAACCTCTCAGCAGGTAATCCTCTCTCTCTCTCTCTCTCTCTCTCTCTCTCTCTCTCTCTCTCTCTCTCTCTCTCTCTCTCTCTCTCTCTCTCTCT
>BFEA01000315.1:1266940-1293879 GCA_003427395.1 Chara braunii | reverse complement strand
CTCTCTCTCTCTCTCTCTCTCTCTCTCTCTCTCTCTCTCTCTCTCTCTCTCTCTCTTTCTCTCTCTCTCTCTCTCTCTCTCTCTCTCTCTCTCACGTGCGCATGCACGCATGCTGCCGCCCCCCCGGCCCAAAACCCCAAGCAAGGTTGAATTCCTCCATCCTGCAGAATGCTGTTGCAGATTGCTTATGCATCCTGAGAAAGTTGATCCGGTGCAGCTTCTTCTACAGCTATTGCCCAGCAGGCAACGCGTCCGTCCCTGTCCCCAGAGAAGAGCTGCTTGAGGTCTGTTGATATATACAAGGCTGTAACTGTCTTGTGGTGCCAAGGAAGGACCTTTCTGAGGGTCAGAAGGTACTCGGGTTGCTGAGATGATTGCTCCTCCCCTATAGCGCTGCTGGCCATCTTGGGCGGTGGGTGAGCGATCCGATTGATATCTTCTGCAGCAGGTGCTGGCGAGCTCCTCTCACTGGGCTTGCTGCTGTGCGCGTCTTCGGCTGCATTTGTGGCAGCGCTTGCTCTTGATCCCCTTGCTCTCTGCACCCGGCTACGATGCTCCATACACCAGATCTTCACTAAGCCATTACTGTGCCCTGTGACGAAGCACTCCATCTCAAGCCATTCCAAGGCCTGCGGCGTTGTGACACACACAATTTGGTCTGACGTATCTGAAGATGTTGATCGGGTCGCCAAACATTCACCATTCACATTCCAGACCGAGAGCGTCGTTCCTGCGCCTGTAGCAATATCTCCAGTCATTTCATTGACATGAACTGCGGTCACCGGGGCATCAAACCTCGGCAGCCGGCACACGTACTCCAAGGTGTTCAGATCCCAAATTGTGCAGGTTTTATCCTCCGATCCGCTGACGATAATGCCATACGACTGGCAGACAGCGATACTCCTCACCGCTCGCGTGTGTGAACACAATGCCCGCTTCAAGACCATGCGACGCTGTGTACGCGACCCCACCTTTGTCCAATTCCAAACGCCCACGACCCCATCTTCCCCGCCAGTGACCAGCACTTTGCCGCTCTTGCCCACGGCTCCGCACATGACTCGTCCATCATCGTGCATTGCCTCATGGGTTGACAGCAGCTTTTCACCCTCGTACAGCATCACCCGCAGACTTCCGTCCGGGAAACCCCACGCAAACACTTTGTTGTATGCAGGCGGTTTCAAGACTCGGTTCGCACCAGCAACACACAACTTACCAGATGAAGTCTGGACGATGTCCCCAACACGAGACGATAGTTTGCGCACCTCCTGAGGAACCACAATGTCATGATCGTGCAGGCAGTTAAGTGGATGCAGCGGAGGTTGCGGCACCCTGCGTTTCGGATGAGGTTTCTCGAAAAGTTGGCGAGGCGTCTGGCCAAAATGGTTGATCTGGTCGAGCACCCGGGCCTTCTCCCTCGGATCCTGAATGCTATCGACCGCCACAGCACCCTCATACGTCAAGTAGTAGAACACATTCGTTGCATCAACGGACGCCTTTCCCTGCTGTTGATAGCCAAAGATTAAATCGATCCACTCATTTAGGTGCTCGGACACATAGGGGCACTCCAATGCTTCACGGTGTTTGCGGACAAATTCTCTTGCGCTCCCATTTGCCCATGGCGGGAGGGCAACCTCTGCGACCTTTTCGCCATCCTGCTTATTTCCCAACTCCAGCCTGCCGCGGTTTTCGAGAAATTCTGGCAGGTAAAAGAATTCAGGGATAAGCTCCTTCACATCAGCAGTATGGCCTCCACTGGCACTGGACCACGTCTCCTTGACGCAGGAGAATATCCGATCCGCCACGTCAAACCTGCCACCCTGCAGTTGTCGATTCTGAGTGCTGAACGGAGGCAATCGGATCAGGTAGTACAAGACGATCCCCGAGCTGGAATAATGAGATCCATAGTGAAATTTCGGGACAAGCGGATCCTCCCACGATTCATATCGGCGTTTGAACTGCATCTCTCGCTCTGGGTTCTGTGCACCCATCGGCTTGTCGAAACGCCGAAACGTTTCTGGATTTGAAAAATCTAGCTCCTGCGAATCGTAGTCCGCAAGCACCCAGGGGAACACCGGATACTGCGTCAGGTCATTGTAACTACGCCCCGCCAAAGTGTTCAAGTGCATCAAGTACTGGAAATTGCTGACCTCCCCAGCCTGCCATTTCTTTGTCATAGATTTTGCCTTCTGCTTGAACAACCCGACGGCATCGACTTTGGATTCTGGTGTCGATGCACCAGAAACCGTGGCATCCCCCACACTGCTCCTCGGCGCATTCCCATTCCGTGCCAGCAATGACCTGTACACCTCATCCCTCTCATGCAGATGAAAGATGAACAGCTCGTTGTAGCCCTCGGTGCTGAATAGCTCCACGGCGACAGGTCGGAACTGATAACGCCGTTTCAAGACCTCATGCAGCTGGTTCACCCTCCATTTATGTACACGAGCATTGTCAGGAAAACATCGCAAAAGGTGGAAGCTGTACTCAGGATCAGACATGCGACGGCCGCTACAAGAGACGTCTGCCTCTGGACCTCCTCCTCCTCGTTGTCCTCCCGCACCTACCGTCTCATCTGCGTGTCTTACGCATGGACCTACTTCCGCGTCAGCGACAGGGACAGAAGAAGCGGACGGGACAGAGGGAGCAACTGGTGACCAGTGGCTGTCCATGAACAAAGTCTCACCGGAGAGTCCCATTGCCTGATCGAGGACCGATGGCCCGCCGCTTTTTGTCTTTTCACAGATCTTTAGATCGCTGTCAATATAATAATTACAAATGAAATACACACACATCTCCCCTATCACAAATATTCCATCTTCCTTCTCCAGACCCATTATTCTATCGCAGTTATGCTTGGATTTCACCTTGTCCTCGGGCTCCAGGTACGGACGGATCAAGTGCTCGCCATCATCATTGATACCAGACGCTTCTCGTTGGCCCCTTACACCAGAGAAGGCCTCGGAACTGAAGATGTCATCCAAAAGAAATTGATCGACTATCGATGATGCGGCTGACTGACAAGGAAGACTCTCTGTCAAATTTCCCGCTAAACTCCCTCGTCCTCCTCCCCCTACTACCCCTCCTCCTCCCAATCCTCGTCTTTGGCTCCCATTGTCGTCACCTATGTACATCTGCGAGCCCTTTTTCGACTTCGTCATCCCTCTCAACGACTGCTCTCCGCTATGATGGAAAGATGACGATTCCCCTCCGGCAACAGTGATACCCTGACAAGATGATTCTACACCTTCAGCATCGCGGTTCGTAGAGTCCTCCTCATGCCTTTGCTGACTGGAGTCTCCACTTGCAGCGCCATGCCGATCAGCATCTTCCACAGCCTCATCATGATTGCTCTCCCTTGGTTGCTGTACCTCTTGCGCCTGACTACCACTACAAATCACACCAGCCGCAGGATTGGCAGCAGCTGGATCAGCAGAGCCAGGATCGGCCATGGCAAGATCAACGCGGGCAGGATCGGCAGTGGCAGCCGCAGGATTAGCAGCGGCAAAATCGGTCGTGGGAGGGTCAGCAGCCGCAGAATCAGCAACCAGAGGATCGGCAGCTGGAGGATCGGCAGTTGGATGATGAGCAGCAGCAGGAGTAGCAGGAGCAGTTGAAACAGTAGCAGCAGCCTTGGTTGGCTTTCCATCAGCATCTTCATTGTGTTTCATTTCGCTTTCTACTCTCAAACATGGAGGAGGAGGCTCAAATGTTTTCAGCTTGCATCTCTCAAACCGCTTCCGCATTCGATATGGGCCCTCCCTTGCCGATAGCTGCCAGGTTGATGTTGTAGCAGTGTCATCAAGTGCCACAGGGCAGATTTCAGGGCAGTCATGGGCAATGTGCGATATGCATCCTTGCCATTCCCTGACCGTATGAAGCACCCACGCAAGGTGATCTTGCCTGGCTGCATTCATCCGTGCGACTAGAGGAGCCCGGCTGACATGCTCCACCGAATCGCGACACTTTTTCTCAGCCTCCACATGCGCATGGATTTTCTTTTCTGTGTCCCTACGCCTCAACATCATCTCCTTTTTCCTTCTCACCTCAATTGTCTTCATCTTTGTCACCACAAACTTAGCTGCATTGTCGATACATTCTGTCCAGGTTGGCGTTACCTTGTGATTCATTGCTCTTCGTATTTCTGCGTCTGCGCATCGGAACCAATCGAAAAAGTCCTCAATGTCATTCGTTAGCATTATGCACATGCCCCCCTTTAGGATGTCCAGCACGACCTCGTTCCCCTTACCCTTCATGCACAGCAAGTCGTCCATCATCGCCTCCCTCTGCATCAGCAGTACCCTCATCACATCCACGCCAAGGTTCTGCAAGCTTTCCTCCGCTTCTCGCATAAGACTGATCGACACTGTAATAAGGCAGCAAACAAAGTCAACATCCACATTGCTAGGACAGAAAATAAGTGCCCTGTTCGCCAAGAGAGTGTGCATTGCCACATGACAATCCAGCTGCACACGACTAACAGGAAGGCTGCGGCCTTCAATGCTACAACTGCTGCTGCTATTACTGTTACCCAACCCTAATTCTACACCACCTTGGCCACCTTTGGACCCCCCGCCTCCTGCTGCTGCTGCTGCTGCTGCTGCTGCTGCTGCCGCCACCAGCGCTCCTAGTCCCTTCCAGGCATCCTCATCCGCCGCACCCGGTGGGGCGCTGACATTACTGGTTGGCAAGCAACTATGAATCACCATTCTATTGGCGCTCTTCAAAACTGATTGCACATATGGCTCCACCTGGCGCGCCCTGCCCCGCGGTAGAAGAAGGCGAGCCCCTGACGCCACGGAGTCTTCCACTCTTCCATCCACGTTTGCAAGCTGAAGAATGTACATCAGAAAGTTCAGAACCTTCTCCAGGGGTTCTTGACTGAGGAAAGCACCAAGGTAGACCCGATCCACGAGGATCCGACTCAGCGCGTCAATGTTACCGGTGGCGCATTTACTCTTATCCAGCCGAACAGGGGAGCTTCCTGGCGCTGACTCCCCCCGGCGCTGCAGCCGTCTTTCGATGCTGGCCATCAGCTTTTCAAGAACCAGTCCATTCATGCACATACCCACCTGCAAGTCAACATCCAAAGGAATAGAGTCCAGGACGATCTCCACTTCTCCTATGCCCTTTGTGACGTTGAGAACAGAGTCAGCCAAAACCTCTGCCAAGAAATCCACAGTTAGCTGCGCTCCCAGGGCCGCCACGCCCCCCGCTCCCGATTCGCTTTGCAGCTGCATCTGGTGGAGGATGCTGCATGTCAGAGCTGATAGCCTTGTGGCGCTCTTCGATACTTCAGGCTCAGCTTTACCTGCGAAAGCATTCGATGGAGCACCATCGGTCGTGCACAGCAATGAATAAGTCCTTCCAGAGCCACTGGCGGTTTCCCTTTCTCGAGACTTGCTGTCAGAAGAGGCTGCTGCACCTAACCACGCTGTGAGTTTGCTGGCTTTAAGGAGGGTTCCGGCAGGACTTGGAGGAGGCAGGCGCACTTCTCCACACTCTGAGGAGCTGGTTCTTGGACTCTGTACCTCAGGCGTCTTTGCAATCTCGGCGGGGTTGTCACAAAGACTGTCAGAGGACCTTTCCAAAGGGGACAGGGGGACCACCTTGAAGGAACCATCGCCATTCGTTGCTGTATGGACGGTTGCTTGTATAGCATCCAAATCACTTATTGTTGACTTTTCAGCTCCTTCCCTTTTCACATCTGTGGCAGTGTTGCTAGTTTCCGTATCCCGAGCTCCTTGTTCCAGCAGACCAGTGTGGTATGCCCCGGCGCATGTAAAAAAGAGCTCAGTGCAGCTCTCTAGAAAGTCCTTTCTCCTGCAAATGGCAGCGAAAGTGCTGCTACGCTTCGCCATCTCAACAATAAAATGCAGGACTCCAGCCATAAGTATGTCTACAGAGACACCGCTACTCAGAACTTGAAGGTAGACCGGATTCTCAAGCTGAAATCCTGGAATGCCAGAATCGTTGGGGTCATCCTCACGCGCGGGTGACCAGGGGACGCCATTGCTACCAGAAAAACTGGCTTGATCACTCCTGCTCTTGTCACGGAGGTGCGAAGCTACCGAGGATGAGAACTCGGGATCGAGATTCACCGCAGCATTCAGCAGGCGAATGGGGTCGACAAACTCGAACGCAGCCTTCAGCATTGCGATAACCCAGTCGATGAGGTCGGGGAACGCTGGCTCCTCGTTCTGGCATTCCGAAACGAGCGCGAAGAAGTCCGCAAGACGTATCTCAGGCTGCCTGGGAAGAATGGGTCTTCGGTACATGATACGGAAGAGAAGATAATAAATCTCCGGCTCGTCAAAGTATGCTGCCAAGCAGAGAGCATAGGCACCATACGGAAAACGCAACGAGAAGGACGACTTGGAGTAGAGGAACATGCCCGTCATTATCACCACCAAGCGCATGCTTGTTGGGTGCAGATCCTCATCCAAAAGGTATGTGATCACAAGGCTTGTTATCTGGTGCTGCCAGTTCTCCATGGTCTCATCGTCATTAATCTTCAGCTGAATATCAATCAGCATCTCTATCACCATATTCCGAAGAATGACATTCATCCCTTGCCCTTCTCTGATGTGTCGATGATCTATGGTCGGGTTGACGCTGTCTGACGTGGGTCGGAAAGTCGTTACCAGGAAGTCCGCCGCCATGTCAAGCTCAGGTCCCTGGAAGCCATCTTCAATAAAGAGTCCGATCAGCGCGATCACCTTCTCCATCACGACAATCTCAATGTCACCTCGGCTGAGTACGCAGAACATCTTCCATACAAAATCATGTTGCCGCAGAACATCAATATTGTGTCTACGGTATTGATTTACTCCAATCAACCTTTCGAAAAAGGCAACCACTGCAAGCTGCAAACTGACTGCCGTTGTCACCCACACGGTCCAATCCATAAGCACATGCTCCACCATCTCCATGTTAGTTAGAATCATTGAGCTTGACTGGAACCCTGCCTCACTCGGGCGGGTGAGAGCAGCAGCTGCAGCTGCACCCATCCGATACGTCCTTCCCGTTGTCGTGGTTGTTGTTGCGTCCATCAAATTCATGTCATCATCATCACAGTACGATGCAGCACCCAATTGGTGTCCCGAGGACCGATCGTCCAGCGTCACCAGCATTCCCTCCTGCAGCTCGCACTCACTCTCTACAGCAACGGAGCTTGACAGACTCATTGTCCCAAGCCCGCTCCATCCACCTGTGCTAGACACCCTTCCGTGGAACGAGCTCGATGCTGCTGCCGGCATGAATGCTTCTAATGCTGCAATCTGGAAAAGGATACCAAGCTCGTGAATCCCGATGAGATTCATACGGCCACGCATGAGGATGGCGAGCAGCCGATACCCGTTGCATTCTGTCATGCTGTTCATGTTCTTTGGATTATTCTGCAGAATGCTGGCCAGCAGCAGGAGTACAGAGTGAAACATCTGCCGTGTATCAGCTGCTTCCAGCATAGCAAGAACAAGTGGCACTCCGCCTACCTTCCGGATGCCGTCGGCAAAACTGCAAGGACGGCAGAGTTGCACGTCCCCATGAAGAAATCCCAATCTTGGGAGACCTCCAGTGGTCGACGCAGCCGATGACAGTGAGTCCACAAGATTTAGAACACGTCGTGCTGCACCGGTCATATACGACTGCTCGTGAGTCGCATCAAAGGCAAGGATCATCTTCTTCATGGCTAGCTGGCCTAGTCCCACTGCATCCTTCTCTTTGTCCCACACTAGGGCGCTCTTTCTGGCAAGCAATCCATACCCAGTGGCGGCGCCTCCTCCCGCCCCACCTCCCCCAGAGCTGGTGCTATTGGGTGTGCTGGCCAGCGATGATCGGTCATCCCAATTCTCCATTGCAGGCCGGAGGCTGTTCTTCACGCAAGCGTCGTACGAAAGCAACCTCCCCAGGTCTGCATCCTGGAAAAGTCCACGATACCCTCGACCCAGCGCATGTATTAGAAAGATGGAAGATGCGTCGAGCGCCTCCTCAAACAACTGGCAGGGTCCCAAGCACCACGAAACTGCGCATGTGGCCGGCTGAGTCGGAGGGGCACCAAAAATCACCTGTTGCAGTTTACCTGGCTGTGATGCAGCCCATGCCAGCTTCCCTGCTTGCAAAAGGCAACCGTCGACATAAATGTGTGCCATGCTCCAAGACTGGAAGAGATTTGCAAATGCATTCGGCTTATTGTGCACAATGGCTATGTGGTACCAAGTGTTGTTAGTGAGTGATAGACCGTCACATTGAAGCTTCGAGTTCGATCCCGTGGAAAGTGTGAGAATGCCGTGCTCATCAATGGACAGATCCACCCAATAGGATCCTCTCTCGTCTCCTGACCCAACCGCAAAGAGCTGCAGCCGATGGTGCAAGTCGCCGACATGTTGAACGACACCCTGAAAGCTGTTTTGCTGTGGATGCTGAACAGCTTGTGCCGCCTTGACTTTCCACAGATTACCGCTTTCTCCACCTGTGGCCAGATTAGTAACACCGCTTGGCCTTTTCCAACCTTTCTCTACAGCTGGCCCAGGGGTGCTGCCATCCCCTGCAGTGGCACTGGTGAATGAGAAGCCCCCACTTTGGTGGTCAGCTGCACCTCCAACCACCTGTGCGCTCCTGGCCTTTGGTGTAGAGTCACCACCCTCGTCTACCACCTGCAGGCCATCTCTTCTCTTCTTTAGGTCTTGGAACCGAACCCAAAACGACAGAGAGTATCCAGCTGCAGGAGGCCAAGTACGGTCCTGAAGTGATGTACGCACGCACCCGTTGCTGTTTGCTACGGACATCACATTGAAAGTGACGAAACCTGACATTGACATGCTTTTCTTGGGCAAGCACTCCGTCTGCGCAATTCGCAGCACCATGTCCACCAGTTGCTGCCTTCTCGTTCTGTCTTTGTCATGCTGCTGATGCATGCAATGAAAGAGTGCCTGAAGCTCGGCTGTCGTGAACCTATACGCTCCCAGAACCTCGATGCTCTGAATAGCCAACCCAACGAAATCTGCTGACATTGGGTCGTCCATAACGCGTCCAAGTGCCTCCAAAAGAAGGCCAACGCACCCCACCGATGTCAGTGACTCTTGATACCTGGGGCCCATCTCTGCTAGTCGGTACAACCTTGACAGAACCTTGATCTGTAGCATCGACGAGAAGTATCCAATACACTGCAGGAGCAACTGAATAGCTGCAGGATTGTGAATGTTGCCCTCCTTGCACAGCCCCCAACCTGCTTCACTGTATGCGGCACCGTGTGTGTGAAAGTGCAAAGAGACAGAGCCATGGGGGGCGACTCCAGTTTGCACACTTCCGCGGTCTATGCTTGCAGAATTCGTTAAAAACCCTGTTGCCAGCGATTCAAAACGGGAACCGGGAGCCAGGGGAGCACCACCTTCAGGCACTGCCATAGTCAAGTGGCCATAAGCTGAGCGCCATCGGGACCGTGGTGTCCCTACAGCTGCAGCACGCATCGCCGAAGGGGATGAAGCGTGAGACAAGGCCAAGCTGCCAGATTCTGTCTCCAAAGCAAGATCAAAGAGCAGCGAAGCAATTCGTCCTTCATAGTCTCGTGTAGCAGCAGGTGGAGCAGCATAAGGCTCAGCTCGCGGTGCTTCTCCTACTGTGCTGTTGTCACCCTGCGTAATCGTTTCATGAAGGACTCTTCGATTGCCAGAGTTATTTTTCACTGCTGCTATGAGAACATGAACGAGTGAATCCAGGAGATGCAACTGATCGTCGGGGCCTATACCCCTTCCGTCCCCTTTAGTAGAGCCCATCTTTGGCGATCCGCCAATGTCATTCTGAGCCTGAATGTCAAAAGAATGCACATCCCTGTCCTTGCTAGCTGCCGACTCAGCACGATCATGTTCATCACTGCAAACGAAGACTGACAGCGCTTGCATAACAGTCCTTCTCAGCAGTGACACAGCTAGCTTGAAACCCCCACTTTCACAGAAAGCGTCCTTCACCGCAGGATTACTACCCAACATCCGTACGAAGCTCCACCATATGTCCACCTTCGCTCCGGAGGTCAGTGCCAACTCTTCTTCCCCTGCTGGAGACACAACCCTGTTTGTCCTTAGGGCCTGAAGCAATGCCTCGGTTTCCTCCCGATAGACCTGGTTCACATCCTCAATGATAAGGCATGCAATCACGCTAAGGGACCCCTGCCTTTGATCGTCGCTTGCCAGGAGAGGCATCAGCAAGCGAACCCCTCCAGACTTTCGGAACTGCTGCTGACAAACCGGACTCTTAGTCAGCAAAGCAAGCAAAGTGTCCCACGCCTTCGAAGTTAGATTGTCCCCACCTTTGTCGTACAACGAAACAATCTTGTCTCTGTTGCTCCCAGTGATGCTGCCCCTGAGCTGGACCTCCGCTGCCGCGCTGCCCTTCTCATCGTCCGAAGCTAAAACCACCCCCCGTGCTTCTCCAGTCCGATCCGGTTCAGCAGCACAATCTTCCACTGTTGACAAAGCCTCCGTGGCAGGCGAAACCTCTTGGGATGCAGTCTGGCTGTCACACACGCTCTCATTGCGAGACACGTGTGGAGGCGTATGGCAATTCTTCAAATGATCAACCAGCACATCGAGCAATCCAACATTCCTGAGAATCTCCTTGAACTTCTGATCAAAGGACATCAGCTTATAGAAGAAAGACAGAATCGTATGGCCTAAGGAGCCCCCTGCTGCCTCCTCCCCAATAATTTCTTCCGGCTGTGCCTGCAAAAGACAGCAGAGACTAAGTAGTTCTTGCTCAGGGATGAAATCTCCTACCGTAATCACATACTCCAAGACCTTGAGCAATTGCTCCTGAAGCACCAGTGCAAGTCTAGGCATCTCTTTGATAAGCAATGGAAGCAATCCGAGCTCCTGAACGATCTGGTAGTTGCCCGGGTGATTGGCAAAAAGGCTAAGCAAACGATCCAGCACTAGCAGCTGCACTCCCAGGTTCGTCGATTTCAGAAAGACATTCCGTAGGATTTGCACAGCCTCAACATCTCTTATAACAGAAACCGCCTCCCTTTTATTCTTCGCTCCACTTACTGCTGCTGAGCCCAGTCCTGCTCCTTCTGTCAGAATCCAACAACCCACCATCTCTCCACCCCTCCCTTCGGCCGCTTCCCGGTCCTCCTCATCCCTTCCAATTCCTGCCAATTCTACCAGAAGATCAAGTAACCTGGTTATTGATGGTTCAACCGCAGCCCTGGCAGATGCAGCTGGTCCCCCTTGGAATGCAAGGGCCCTCGCAGGCGATGAATCTGGGCTGTCAATTACATCGCCGTACTCTTCTGCGAAGTCTGCGGGCGGCTCTCCTGCTATCGAGCCGGACCGCGATGACCCTGAACGTGGCATCGAGAGAGTGATAGCAAGCTGCATAAGCAGACGGTACCCTTGAAGCGAGCGGAAGGCTTCCCTTAGCACAACGTCTTCTCCGACATCTTGCCTGCTCGATAGTCGAATGCTTGTGACCATCAACGAGACGACTCCGATAATATGGCTACGATCGCTCTTCTCAGGGTCGAAATTGCTCACAGCATTCAACAGCAAACCCATCAAGTTGCGCCTTTCAATGTAGTCGACTGCATCTGTACCCATGTCACTGGTTAGCACGAGTTCAAGGATTTGTCTTGCATGCCGCTGGAGCTGAGCGTTATGCAAACGCTTCCCATCGTGGCCATGCTCATGGTCACCTCCACTTGTTTCCTGCACGATGCCCTCTCGGGGTGACCGGAATGACACCTCGTCTTCTCCAGTTGTGCCCAGATCCATTGAAACCATCTCAAACAGCAGCTGCAGCGACTCATCTTCGATAAGACTCTGCCCTGCCAAAGGGTGTCTTGCTAGTGCCTTCATAACATGCACAATGCTCCCTTCTACCAACAACCTCCCATCAGGCTGACCAGCTGATCGTCTGCTACCTTTTCCCTTACCTGCTGCTGCAGTTGTTTCTGCACTGCTCTTCTGCTGTGGCAAGCTGCCAGTCTTTGCTAGCTGTTCTGATGCAACACTCCCCAAATCCTCATCGTGTGTCCGTGGGCTAGTGGATGGGGTAGACTCCCGACTGCCCCCATCTTTGCTGCCCAGATCAGCAGCTCCTTCAGGTGATTCCACAGGAGAGGATTCGTGAGACAGAAAACTGTGCAGCACGAAAATTAGGGCAGACAGCAACCCTGCAGCAACCAACGGCCCCACATCCACATTTGACGACACGAGGGCATTAAGGGCCATAAGCATTCTCGCGCCCTTTCCTGGCCTTCCATTATCTCGAGTCTTCGAGAAAAAGGTCAATACGTCACTCATGGAAAGACGTCCATCCTTCCCATTCTCACTCAAACGCTGAAGATCTTTTACAAGATAACTGGCGACGGTTGACGAGAATGGACCAGGATCGACAAACGGCGTCACTGCCTCTGGAGAGCAAGCATCAGAAGTGACAATATTGCAAAAAATCCGAAGCAGCTCACCAAATTTATCGTCCCTGGTTTTTTCTGACGCTGATAAAACACGAAACTCATCCCACAGCTTCTGGAACCGATGCACTTGATGTCGACCGGCCCCAGTTGGCTCCAAAACTGGGGCCCCTGCAGTTTTGACCAATCGGGACATCCATTTCATCTTTTCTGAGTAGGATTGCGATTCCACAAAAGGTTGGCAGTTTCCTACGAGCGCGAGCGCAGCACCAGATCAAACTGACAGGCCCCTCGGGCATGGCAGGAGCTCAGGAGGAACAACAGCTTCAGCTCCTCGTTCCCGTAAAGGAGGTAACGATGCGCTTTCTTCCTCTGGAGCCACTCGCTTCCCCGTTTCATCCAAGCTGCTGCTGTCGAATGGAAGTGACCAACATACGAAATCGGGTAAACCGTTGCGATCAGTCGCAATGCGAGTCCCATGTCACTCATCAATGCACAACCGAAAAGACAGAGTCATCCATCACCTACTTCAACGCCATGCCGAATTTGTCCAACACAAAAGCATGCTGCGGGAGTCTTGAAGTGGAATCCCAGACTACTTTCCCGACAATAAAAAATGCATGCTTTACAGAGGCAAAGGAGGATACCAGCAGGTGTGTATATGTGAAAACAACAAGTGCTGATAAACAAGTGCATCCACGCCTGCCAAATGGTAGTCGTAATCAGAGGCCTCGACTAAGTTCTTGACAAGGCGAAAGTGGCATCCCAAATCAACACATGCCCATGAGGTCTTCCAAAAATGCCATCGCAGAGGACGTGCTGGCTGCTAGCTCCAAGCACATTAATTGAATAACATACACTGGTATTTTGTCATCACACCCTCGGCTACAACACCATTTTCAGATCCCACTCATTGAAGCAGGCAATCTGCAACAAGCATCACAGGATTTCAATTCTCCCTCCCCACCCTTCCGCTGCCCACCCACCCACCCACCCACTGACCCAAAGGAAGAGGAAGAACAGAACATGCCCCTCGTAAACCTGAAATGAAGTTTGGTTTCAAAGTTCACCCACTTTTAACAACCCAATGTCCACGCAACTAAGCTTGAATTCCATTCACAAACCTTTCCCTCTCTCTCTCTCTCTCTCTCTCTCTCTCTCTCCCCCCCCCCCCCCTTTATCAACCCCGAAGCTGTCTGGTTTCACATAAGGATGCAACTAAGAACTGCCATGTAACTCTGATAGAATCTGATCGAAGAGAAGTGCGCTGCTGCCACATGAGCCACAAGACTGGCAACCTCAAAAGCGGTATTGGACTGCATCTGAACCAGTAGGGGAGGGCCACCATAGCTGCTGCCCTCTCCAATAACTTCAGAGAAGAAAGGAGATGAAAGAGAACGGAATAGCTAAGGGACTCACTAGTTGTCGCTCTTTCCTCACGAGAGTCCCAGCTTCTTTCCCTATTGCCTGCAAGTCCGAAAACGGCATTGGACTCCAGCTGAACCACGAGGGGAGGGCCACCATAGCTGCTGCCCTCTCCAATCACTTCGGAGAAGACAGGAGAAGAGAGAGGACTGAACAGCTAAGGGACTCGCTAGTTTTCGCTCTTTCCTCGCGACTGTCCCTACTTCTATCCCTATTGCCTGCAATTCCAAAAGCGGCATTGGACTGCATCTGAACCAGGAAGGGAAGGCCACCATAGCTGCTGCCATCTCCAGTCACTTCGGAGAAGACAGGAGAACAAAGAGGACGTAATAGCTAGAGGACGTGCTACCTTCTTCACCCGAATAGAACGCCTGGTCATTATAGCTGTGTGTGTGTGTGTGTGTGTGTGTGTGTGTGTGTGTGTGTGTGTGTGTGTGTGTGTGTGTGTGTTGTCATGTTCACTATACATAACTCCACAAAAGCAAGCACGGCTATGCCAGACTGTTTCATCGGACTTTCACTGACTCATTGGGAGGTTGTGTGGTTGTGTGGGTTGTAAACTGTCGCCATGACAACCCCTTTTCCACCCAGATGAGCAGATCCATAATTGAAACAGCTTTACCTCTATAACAAACTACTTGAAGTGCACTAAGATGGTCGGATCCGAAATTGAAACAGCTTTACCTCTATAGCAAACAACATGAAGCAGACTAAAATCGTTATTTTGCATTTTCCCTGTATGGTCCTTTCTTCTTTTTCCTTGCGTGCCTTTCTTCGGCGAACCCCTTTGATTTCTCCTTGCAGCCCCCCTTTTCCCGGGCCTCTCATGTACACGGCTTGCCGCGTTGATTGTGATTGAGCGGAAGCTGCCCACATCCCCGTGTGCCATAACGGTGCACTTGCACGCTATAAACTGAGGGAGAGTAAATGGGGAGGTATACTCCTGTTCACTTTTCAGCAGATCTTCAGCTTATATTTTGTCTGTTCTAAAAATGATGCTCATTCGTATGCATTTAGTAGTACTACACAAGAGGAGGGAGGGAGGAAGTGGAAGGGGAATAGTTCAAAACAAAGGAAAAACAAATTCTTAGGGTTCTGAGTACTCACCACAAGACCAGACCAGACCACTATAGAATAGCGCTGGAGGCCAGTCAGTGTTTGGCTTGCAGAGAAATTTGAGTTGAGGAGCAGACGTCGCCTACAGAGCGGACAGGACCAGTTCGGGAGTGGACTGTGGAGGCACTGCATCCAATTCTCGTCATTGCAGTTGCTGCATCGAACCGCACAGTGTAGACAGATGTCACAGGCTACTTCGCTCCTACATGGCTAGGAACGCAGAGGCACGCCCACCACAATTGTAGAGACGTTGTCATTCCAGCCCGTCTACAAATAGGACATGCCATGTCCGGCATGTCGTACACGAGTGCAATGTTGACTGTCCTCGTACGTATGACAACAAAGACTTGCATGGGTAATACCTTCATAATCCTCACGACATAAAGCACGTCCATCACATGCTAGCCGAATCTCAGGTGGTCCATGACAGTGCGGCATTGAGCAGGTTTCTCGGTTGGGTTAACCGTTTCCGCAACCAATATTCCCTCTCTATGAGCAGGCGATGATGGGGCCTGATCCATACGTGTGTGTTTTGAATTTTCACCACAACAGCCGCTATTCCCCCCAGATGAGAATATCCAAAATAAAAAATGCATATTTAATCCTTTTGCAGACACAACGAAAAAGCCCTTCTCAAGTTGAGACAATCCAACAATGAAACAGTTTCACCTCTACAGCAATCAACATGAAGTATAATAGAGGCGCGTAAAAACCCTTTCTTAATTGTGTTCACGTTTGCTTTCTCTGGGGTAACCCTTTCATTTGTTCTAGCAGCTCCGCCTTTACCGTGCCTCTCATTTACAAGGCTCGCCACGTTGATTGTGGTTGAGCGCAAGCTGCCCACATCCCCATGTGCCATATCCGCGCACTTGCACACTATGAAAGGAGGCAGGGCAAAGGCGGAGGTATATTCCTGTTCATTTCTTCTCAGATTTTCAACTTATATTTTCTGCTCTCTTAATGATGTTCATTCGTATGTATTACGAGTACTACACAAGAGACAGGAGGAAGGAAATGGGACGTGGAGTTCTGACAAGGTTCTAAATAGTGACCTGACTGATTCCAAGCTGTCTTTCAGGTCCAAAACACAGCCATGATGAGGGTGCAGCATGCCTCGGCAAACGTACAGCTCTGACGAGAGCTCGGCCGACTTCGCCTTTTGGTTTTTCGCTAACAATTGTTGGCCCGTAGAACACACACCCTCATCAAGGGCGCCGCCACACCACTCCCAGAATGTGCAAAATAGACCATGTATTTTCGGGAAAAATACATAGAAAGATACAGCCAGCATAGGTTTTGTCTTTTTCACATTTCACTAGTGTGGTGACGATGCCCCAAGGGTCAAGACTCTAATGGACCTGACACATAGCTGTGCACTGTCAGAGGGGGGGGCGAGAGGCATAACGACTCCATCAGGGAGAAAGGGCCACATTATCTCTCCCTCTGAATGCATGCAGGTCCAATTCAGGTCCGACACAGTCATGATAAGGATGCCTGTAGCTCTCTCTTTTTGTTTTTCCCCCTTTTCTTCCAAATCCGCGCAGGCCCTAAAGGGGCCCATCGAATTACCTGCAGGGAGCAACGGGCTACCTGAGTTACTACACCCATGAACTGTTGAAATACAGACCTGAGTTTTAATCCAGATGAGCTAGCAATCGCGAGGTTGTCTTGATATTCAGCAAAGAGAATAACGTAGGGCATAAAGAAAAAAGTTGTCCCCCATATGAGGCGTAGACAGTTTTTTTTTAATGAAGGAAAAAAAGAAACGAAATCAAACAATTCTGAATTATATGGGGGCGTTTGACTATGATAAGGCCGTCTCCCTTCGAAATACGTGCAGCCGCCTTTCAAAATGCGTGCAGGGCCCCTTTGACAACGAACGTCTCCTCCCTCTGTCTCTCATACACCCACAACCACGCACACAGACAATTACCTTTTCTTTTCTTTTGTTCGTTCACCACTAATCCACTCACGGCGCACCGCACCGGTGCACCACAGGTATGGTTTGAACCATACATGCAACCGCAAGAGCCGCACATTTGTGCGGTGCGGTGCGGAGTACGGCGTGCGGAGGATGCGCGAGCGGGTGCCGAATTGAGCGGGGCCGTGCACTCCTAGCCCCGCATCGTGCGGAATCGTGCAGGGTGTTCTGTTTTTTCTTCTTCTTCTCTAAGGGGTTCTGAGGGCAGGGAGGAGAGTGACGGTTGTTACCCATGGCGGGGAGATGGGGACATGGTGGGGATATGGCGGGCAGAAAGGGGACGAATTGACGAGCACTATTCCACCAATGGTGGGGAGAAGGAGGGCATATGGAGGAGAAATGGAGGGGAGAGGACGGGAGATGGAAGATACATCGAGCGGAGAAGGAAGAAAGATGGAGGAAAGGTGAAGGAAAGGTGAAGGACGGGTGGAGGAGAGATGGAGGTGGAAGCATGGGGGAGAGACGAAGGTGGAGGAGAGATGGAGGATAAATGGAGCAAAGAGGAGAAAGGTGGCGGCATGAAAGAGAGATGGACCATGGGAACGATACAGAGAAGATTAGCACGACCCCTGTGCAAGGATGACATGCACAAATCGAGAAAAGGTCCAAAAAAAAAAGAAAAAAGTTGATAGATTTGATACCTCGGTGGGAGAGGTGGCAGAGGGTGTGGATGACGAGGACGACCAGAAAGGGGAGGAGGAGGAGGACAAGCGGGGGGAGGAGGAGGAGCAGGGGAAAGGGAGGTGGAAGAGGACGGCCGGGGAGAGGAGCGAGAAGGAGCAGGGATGGGAACGATACAGAGAAGATTAGCATGACCCCTGCACAAGGATAACACGCACAAATTGAGAAAAGGTCCAAAAAAAAAAAAAAAGTCAATGGATTCGCTACCTGGGTTGGAGAGGAGGAGGAGCACGTGGACGGATGAGGACGACGAGGATGGGGGGTACGAGGAGGAGAAGCAGGCAGAGGGAGGGGAGGCGGAGGACGAGTGGGTGGAGGAGGGCGATGACGTCAGTCCTCCCTGGAAAGCCCTCCTCAGCGAGATGGCCGCAGTCCTCCCACAAACCTCAACACGGCGAGGTGCCGAGAGTCCTCCCATGAATGTCAGCACAGAGAGATAAAGGGATTCCAGTGAGACTGGCAGCATGCTGGCGCTCTTCCCACGAACGGCAGCATGGCAACGACAGTCCTCCCTCCAGTGCAACCGGAAACCTACCTCAGAGCCCCAGGCCAGCCCGAGCAAGAGTGGGAAGAGGTTTCAAAATTCGAACCCCAACTCGACGGCACTTCAGAGCGGGCCACAAAATTTTATTTTAGGTCCTACTAAGAATTTTCGCAGGGGCCCTCGAACGTGACGTTTCGACCGCCGACCCTTTTTTTTTCTTTTTTTTTTTTTTGGGTGGGGGGGGGGTTACAGGTTGTTCCGTGCACAGTCATGCGTCGCACGTCCCGAGCCGCGCCCACCACGTGCACTTGCAAGTATGGTTCCAACCCTTCAACGAACCCAACAATGTTAGGGGCTGCTCCCTTTCTTACTTAAACCACCACTACCTCCGATCCTCTTTTTGCCGAGGTGGAGTCGCACTGCACACCAATGGGGGCCGAAGCGCCAGCGCGACATTTCAGTTTTCTTTTATCTGGTGCCGCCAGCCTTTGTGGTCCAGTAGCCCTGAGGCCCTGAAGATTTCGGATGAGGCTCGACTTCGACTTCGCGTCACAGCCTGAAAGGTAGTGGTGGTTAAGCAAAAAGAAAAGGATGGTAAGATGCCAGGGTGCACGTGATAGCATAGCATGCAAATTTTGGGGGCACCTCAAAGATTAGGTGCTGCATTCACGACGAAATGGGAAAAAGCGAGAGTGCAATTTTCCTTTTCGCAATTTTCCAGAATCCTTTTCTGCAAAAAATGATAAAACTCACTACTGCCCAACAACACCGACTTCAAAAACACACCTACATTTGGTTTCCAGTTGCAAAGGTGGACTCACTTCTAATGCAAACTCTGTTGGGGTAGCGATACTTTTCTTTTCCTTTTTTTTTTACGATCCTAACCCTGACGAGACCCCCCTTCCAACCCTTCCTGCTGCCAATTCTCCCGTTCACACCCCTACTCCTCCGGTCCAACCTCAGTGTCTACCACTGAGGACCATCACCCGTCAACCATCTTGGTGGGGTGACCTGACCAAACAGCAGTTGTAGGCACCAGGGCTAAGTAGGAACCCTGCTCAGACCTGGTTGAAGAACATTTAAGCGGGCCCTTTCGTACGGGTACTTCAGGTGCTAGGTGCAAGTGTTCGTTCTACAGGTCTCATGAGTGGACCCCTACCCCTAATGGCCAACCGAACTTTCCCAGGCTCCCTAGTGTATGGATCTAATCGTGCACACCCTAGATATCACAGGCATTGTCTAATGGTGCCCCCAAGCCAAGGTCTAACCTTCCCGTACGGCTAGGTTCGTCCGCTTCCGCTTCCACTAGGGCTGGGGGGTTGGCCCAGCCTTGGTGCTTGTCACTGCTGTCTGGTCCAAGTTGCCCTCGATACTGGTAGGGTGATGGTCCTAAGTGCTGGTCACACTGAGGTAGGATAGTAGGGACAGGGGGTGCGCTGGGAGTATTAACATCGGGATGGGTAGGGTAGGTGGCCTATCCTGTCAGGACCACCTTTGGCTTCTGCTGCCAGCAATCACCGCGGGTCTGGTCCTTGGCCTCTACAACACCCTGGGCTTTAAAAAAAAAAAAAAAAAAAAGAAGCCAAGGTCTAACCTATGAGACCCCCCAAGCAACACGGGTGTACCTGCGTAGAACAGCTGTTATTGGTTATTCTAGTTATGTAACTTATGTTGTTAATATGACCTAGAGGTTCTAGCCTATCATGACAAGGCACGGCCACCACTGGCTGCCCCACCTTACTCGTTCATGAGACCCCTCTCCAGTCGCTTCTCGTAGTCCAACTGCTTTTGTTTTGATTACGACCTAGAGATTCTACCCTCTTATTTTGGGCCCGTTGGCCAGGAGCTAAAAATAAGGGGTCCCCATTAACCATTAGTGTCTCATCAGCAGTTGTACAGCCACCATCCACCCCTCTACCTTAGTCGTCAACTGGACCCCTCGCCAATCGCTTTTGCTTGTACTGTTGTTGTTCCAATCGTTATTCGTTGTATATCATCTGGAGGTACCCTAGCCCCTGTCATCAGTAGGTACACACCCACCATCCGTCCCCATACCTCGGTCATCAACTAGACCCCTCCAGTCGTTCTAGTTGTGTCTTCTCATCACCACAGAGCAGCACCAGTCTTGGTCACATTGGTAGGTACACGGCCACAATCCGCTGATACTGTTCCATCAAAATTCTGGCCCAGTAACCTATTCACAAGGTGAGCATAGCGTCCAACAGTGCCGCAAGACAAAGACTAAACATAGCACCCAACACTTCCGCAGGACAAAGACTATTCATAGCATCCACCAGTAGACTATTCACAAGGTGACCATAGCATCCAACAGTGCCGCAAGACATCCAACAGTGCCGCAAGACAAAGTCTTTACATAGCACCCAACACTGCCGCAGGACAAAGACTATACATAGCATCCACCAGACTGTTCACAGGTGACTATAGCATCAAGCAGCGCCCGCAAGGCTGTGGCTGGCAGCGCAACCGATAGAGATGCCGTCGGCAAGACTGTGGCTGCATAACCATTAGTGGCTACTAACTGGGGAGGAAAGGGAGGGAGAGAGAAGGAGGGAAGCCATAACTCTGTTACGATGAATAACACAATTTGGGAGCACAGCATAACAAAATGGAAATTTGTGTAACAGTTGAACAGAGGCGGCCAAGTTAAAACTCTCTTACGATTCGCAACACAATTTGGAACCTTTTACGAGACTCTTCCCAACCTCCTAAACGAATCCGGTCTTGAAAATTATTCGAATTGTTGGGTCCGTATGTATGTATATGGTGCAGAAAACAGTCCACATACACGGAGAACATTGAGCAGAGGAGCGACGCCCTTTATCCGGGTTTCGTCTGAGGTCAATCAGATTTCAAAGTTCAATTCCGGGTTCAAAGAGCGAGCGCCGTGCCTAATCACCATTGTTTTGATTCACCTCAGGTCCTGAGACAAGGTCCCATTTATATGGGTTGGGTTGGATTCCACTTTTTTTTTTCCTGTCTGCTATCAATAACAGCAATCCACGTCCAGGAACAAGGAATCTGGATAATGGGTAAGCACCACCCATGGGACCAGGCCCTACAAATGTTTTATTCTCGTTCCCCCCCCCCCCCCCCCTTCAAATTTAGCTGTGAATCTCAATACTACCATCTAAAAAGAGTTAAGGTTTTCTTACTTCGATGGTGCACGACTTATCTTTTTCCTAGATCTTTTGTTCTTTATTTTATTTTTTTCAAAAATCAAAACTTGGAAGCTAATTACTTTTCAGTACTTCTGACAGGGCGACGGATGCCCAGTTCCAGACCACGGGCAACAGACGGTCTGGGTGCTGGGATGATAGCGATGCCTTCCTCTCCTCTACCCACCAATGAATGACAATGTGAGGCGATACCCTACCGAAATCAAGGCCGTCCTACCGTCTTCCTGCGAACATAACTCATCCTCGTCATGAACGTATCGAGATGGAAAGATGCCTTGTATAGCAGCAGATGGTCTTGGTGCTGGGATGATAGTGATGCCTTCCTCTCCTCTACCCACCAATGAATGACAATGTGAGGCGATACCCTACCGGAATCAAGGCCGTCCTACCGTCCTCCCCCGGACATAAATCACCCTCGTCACGAACGTATCAGGATGGAAAGATGCCTTGCATACATTCAAAATTGCAGTGCGTTCGAGGGAAGAGAATAGCATTAGAAACTGAGGTTCTCTTTGAACCGGAGGGAAGAGAGTAGCATTAGAAACTGAGGTTCTCTTTTAACCGGCATCGAGTCTTGGAGTCTTTCTTTTTTTTCTCTCTCTTTTTTTCATTTCAGAGTCTTCCTTACAGCTGGAGGAGACATCTGCCTCGGCGAACCTTACCACTGAAAAGAAAGTCTTTAAAAAAAAAAAAGAAAAAAAAAGAAAAAAAAAGAAAGTCTTCTTGGATGAAAATCCGCAAAAAGGTTACTACATAGTACAAACTTAAACCACCAGTGCTTCCAAGGCACTTTTCTCCGATGCTGGAAATGTGCGGCACACCAAAACGAACGAAACAAACTGGTACAACTTTATTTTGGCTGGCACTCGCAAGCCATTTTGCTCCAGTTCCCGAGCCGCGAAAGTCGCGGCGCATTAAGGTGAGGGGGCCGCGGCCTGCGTATGGGCCAAGTACGGGTGTTTTACAGGAGCGCGGTAAGATCACTCAGATCCTCTCCTTTTGGCATTCAGAGTTTATCCTCCAAAACCAATAGCGGTGAGAGGTAGCTAGTATTACTCGGTGGGTAAAGAGAAGACCTCACACTGGAAAACACTACCTGCTTCGGTGGACCCCACCGCCGAAAAAGAATCTCTTTTGGTCGGAAAGCTGTAAAAAGCGTCATAAGACCCAACCGCCACTGGGCAAAGTCGTTTTCGGATAGAAAGCTGTAAAAAGCATCCTTTGGGTCAAATCGGGAAAACGGTCCGGAACTACTACGAAAATAAAAAATAAAAACAGTCATTCCCGAGCCGCGAAAGTCGCGGCGCATTAAGGTGAGGGGGCCGCAGCCTGCGTATGGGCCAAGTACTGGTGGTTTACAGGAGCACGGCAAGATCACTCAGATCCTCTCCTTTTGGCATTCAGAGTTTATCCTCCAAAACCAATAGCGGTGAGAGGTAGCTAGTATTACTCGGTGGCTAAAGAGAAGACCTCACGCTGGAAAACACTACCTGCCTCGGTGGACCCCACCGCCGAAAAAGAATCTCTTTTGGTCGGAAAGCTGTAAAAAGCGTCATAAGACCCAACCGCCACTGGGCACAGTCGTTTTCGGATAGAAAGCTGTAAAAAGCATCCTTTGGGTCAAATCGGGAAAACGGTCCGGAACTACTACGAAAATAAAAACCGTAAAACTTGCGACCATAGTCCTCTCTGGCTGGCTTGAAAAAAAAAAAAAAAAAAAAAAAAAAACAGCATGCTGAACAAGTCACCAGCCTTGGTGGACTCCATCATGGGGCGGAACTCGTGTCGTTCTTATCATGACAAGACTGAACACCGGCAGACAATTGCAGCAAACAGCGGGCACCACTTTTACTCGAGGTCACTCACTGAGAAGACCTCCTGAGGAATTGAGGCACCCAATTCAGGGGGACAATCCCCATTCCAGGACTGCCCACAAGTCACTTAAAGCCACCAGTACTACCTACCTGTCAAAGCCATTTTACTCCGACAAGGCCGTTATCGCGCCGCATCGTTTGGGGCTCAGCCTACAGGACCCAAAAAAGGGCTGGCGGTGCCAGGCAAAAAATGAAAAAAAGGCGCCACACCAGTTCACTTTTTATCCAGGGAAACCTGCATCCGGAAAAATATGCTCCGAGGTACTGCTGGCTTAAATGTGTAGACTAGATGAAATTCCGGCAAATATCCTTCCCTTCCATTCCTCAGCCCACGCGGCTGAACCCTTCCTTACACAAATCTAACCGTTGACCAACAGATCAGCAGTTCAAACCTCAAAGTTTTCTCAAACCCTACTGGAATCAGACTGACAAAGCAAAGCTACCGTCTTCACCAGAATACAACGCCCGGTCATTATAGCCGTATTTGGTGGAATTTACAGTCCAGATACGGCTATAATGACCAGGCGCTCTATTCTGGTGAAGACGGTAAGGTCAAGATTGGCAAATTCCGCAGAGAATGCGAGCTCGAATTCGCATCTTTGCACCCCAACCGGCTCACAACAGCATCACATTCTGGATGAGACAACGCTGCGCTGTTATGCCAATTGCTAATTCTGGTATACTCACACGGCAACTGTCCCTAGTCATCTTTTCTCTTTCAGATTTTTCCCTGCTTTCCTCTACCTGCGTTCTCTTTTCTAATTGTCTTTTTTTTTCCCGGATGTCCCTGCTTCCCTCCTCTACCTGCGTTCGTTTTTCTGTGTCCGTCCGTGCTCATTTCATTCGGCAGTTTTCTTTCCTTGCTCCAAGAAAAAATCGAAAACAAAAGGGCACGCACAAGGTTTCCACCTCCAGAGATGACCGCAAATTCCCATTTCCAACTCCCACAGCTTGGCAGGTCGAGGAGGCAATCTGTGACCGTAAAGTGTCACAAATTTTGTGAATTTGTGGACAGGCGTCCTAGTGTGAGGGCATACTCGCACCAGGCCCTCAAAATCGCAAAATCCCAAAATCAGCAGCCAGATCTAGGCCTTACTTTACAGGGACTCGATCTGGCCGGTCATTTTGTGATTTTGCGAGTTCGAGGGACAGCACCTGAAGCGCAATCTGCGTTCTCGTCCAACCTGAGTACCTGAGTACCGTTGAGTAGACAAGAAACTCACAAAAAGAAAAAAAAAGACAAGAAACTCACAGACGTTATCAATCAGCCGAGCAGGCAGCATCTTTGTTTTTCAGGGTGGGGGCGGCGGTCAGCATTCTGATGAGCGCGTCAAAACACGCATTCTCTGCAGAAGCTAGGCTAGTTCAGGACAGTGGGAACCATTGGCTTTCCACTGTCTCGTCATAGGGACAGGGTCTAGAGGTAGTTAGAATAGGCTAGATGGCTAGAGGAATAGGTGGGTAGATTAGATACGTAGTTCCTGTAGAGGTAGGCTAGAGTAGGATAGAACAGGCTAGTTTCATGTAGAGGGAGGCTAGAGTAGAGGATAGAATAGGCTAGTTTTTAGGCTAAGAACAGCTGAGACTGTGCCCAAGATTGGTCGTGAGCCGCTCAGGCTTTACCCTGTAAGCTAATCTGGATGATGCTTCCAGACCTTTTCAACCATGTTGTTTGCGAGGCTCCCAGGCCTCTTTTCCAATTATGCAACAAAATGATGATTTAAAAGAGGAGGAGGAGGAGGAAGGGGGGGGGGGGGGGGGGGGGGGGGGGGGGGGGGGGAACACGCATTCAGAAGCCAAAGTGAGCATTCACATCCGTAGAATATTCACTCCATACGTTTCTCAGCCTTTCGGCTAAAAACAGATCAAGTGCAGTTTCTGTTCTGTTCAGTTTCCTTTCCGACCTCGGTTTTGAAAGTGTTTCACCCAGTTCATGCAACAATTGCATGATACCGGGGCTTGATCCCCAACCCAGTGTAACAGTACGTTTGTTTTGTTTGTTCACCCCGTGTGCCTTCAACCCACGGTCCTATCCCCAAACCCGTGTATAAATGCCTTGTGTGTGAAGCACGGGTCATGTGGACTTGATCCGTACGTCTATTGTTCAGAAGTCTTAGGGTCGTCTGTAGATGTCCCGAAAAGGCAAGTTTACAGTTGACCTTTTGAAAGGCCAACTGGCCATACGTCCTCTGAAAGGTCAGTACGTCCTGGCTAGCTTGGGTCTCGAAGAGTCTACTTGACCTCTCGAAGTCAGTAGAGGCAGCCAGTCAAGTCTCTGAAAGGTCAAGAGTCCCAAGTCAACCCCGAAGGGGCACATGAAAAGGCAGTCCCAGTCCAGTCCGTTTTGCAGCAAGTACCAGAGTGGGACTGCACATCTTGAGTGCCTGGGACATCATCGCGCAGGCCCAGACCACCAAACGAAACAGTATAAATAAAGAGGCGGCAATCAGTCATGGACTTGTTCTGAGACAAACTACACGCAAGCGCTGCTTGAGTGACTTGTGCGTTGAGTCACAGGTGGTCAGCAGGAGAGCCCAGGTTGAAGAGGGCAAGAGGCCCTAGCCGGTAGGAGGAGGAAGACAACGGCAGCTATAGCCGCCCATGTGTGGAAGATAGAAGATAGAAGATAGTGTGTGTGAGTGCAGACATTCAGGATATATCCACGTGTTGTGTGCGTATGTGCGTGTGAGTGTGTGAGTGTGTCTGATGGTGGATACGCCCTGTCTCTTATACACATCTAGATGTGTATAAGAGACAGAGCCGGTAGGAGGAGGAAGACAACGGCAGCTATAGCCGCCCATGTGTGGAAGATAGAAGATAGAAGATAGTGTGTGTGAGTGCAGACATTCAGGATATATCCACGTGTTGTGTGCGTATGTGCGTGTGAGTGTGTGAGTGTGTCTGATGGTGGATACGCCATAGCCGCAAGATGTGACAAGTTGACTTAAGCTGAGTTCCTGGCCTAAGGCCATAAGAGTTTTTTTTTCTGTGTGTGCTCACTGCGCCATCTCAAGTTTGTTGCTGATTCTGCTTTGAGGAAGTTGTTTTGCCACCGGCATCTGCATGTATGCATGTTGGACGTGAAATCGAGACGAGTCCGAATGCAGGTTCGAGTGTTTTGTTTAAAACCTACCTTAATGTGATGTACTGGAATCGACCGACAAAAGGTCACACAATTTGCTGCCATAGTTTACAGTGACGACTCACTCGACAAGGAAGGAGCCTCAGAGACTACAAGCGAAGCAACTTTTGCCGCCTCACCGCGCGCTGCGTGGCAAGCAGCGCCTTAATCGTAAGCTGACAGAAAAGTGGAAGATATAGTCCATACCATGGAGAAAATCATTAGCTTCAATACCTGGTCCATCAGAGCACATGCTACTAAATAGATTTTTCTGGGCCAAAAAAAAACGAAAAAAATTCACTCCACCACCGACGTGAAATAGATAATCTCCCAGCAGGAGTCATGAGAAGCAGGGTTCCTTTTTTTTTTTCCCCTGAATAACTGTGAACTCTTATGCGCAACCTTTCTTTGTTTGGTATGATGTCCACTGGTAATTATACGAGTTTGTCGAAACATGCAATCAGACTAGTTCTCAAACACACTTTTCATGCATGTAAACAGCAACGCAGCATACTGGCGACATTCGCCCACTCAAAACTCAGAGATATGGCTTTCAGATACGAGTTCACTCTCAATTGGCTATGGCGACTTCAGCGCCCAAACATCTCACTGTTCACATACACTGGATCACCCTGGATATCCCACACGCATCACTCT
>BFEA01000315.1:1234444-1245592 GCA_003427395.1 Chara braunii | reverse complement strand
TGCTTTATTTTCTGTTATTGTTTTTATGACGAGTACAAAAACCAGCAGTACCGGTCGGGGCACCACCAACCTCCTAAAGTCGCAGCCGTTAACGAGCCGTGACTCAAAAAAAATGGCTGGCCCAGGTACTGGTGGTTTAAGACACCAGTACATGGCCCCAGCCAAGCTGAGAGTCCGATTGATCCTCTCCTAAAGTTTAGGAGGCTTGCGCGGCTCACACGCCGTCGATAAAATGAACAAAGGGTGGGCGGCTGAAAGGGACCTCTGACCAATGGCTGGGATGTACTGGTGGTTTAAACCACCAGTACTTCCGAGAGTTGTGGCCGTAAACGAGCAGAGACGCACTGTGTCGAACGGGCCTGGCAGCTCCGGTCCAAATTCATTCAAGCGGAAATGCAGCGGCTTTAATTTTTGCCACGGCCGATGTATGGGCGAAGTACTGTTGGTTTAGTTCTCTTGGGCCCAAAAGAAAAGAAAACGACAAAAGGGAAGAGCCTGAAAAGCACAAAAGGCAAGAGCCTGCATTGGATAAAAGGACTGAGAAAGGTCAAAGCTGTGGGTGCAGTGGGGTCCAGATTGTCGGGCAGGCAGGTGATGGCGTCAGTGTCTACATCAGTGAGAGGGAGAGAGGTCACTTGAAAAGCGCTACGACTGTTGTAATGCCAATGATTCTTCATGCGATAAGGTGTCCCGGTCTATATCAGCCAGAGGGCGGCAACCAAAACCAATACAATGGGCCTCAGATGACAATAAAAGTGAGCCCTAAGTTCATTTGAGACAGACTTTCATGACGAACTCCTGTCCAGCAGGAATCACCTGGCAAGAGGACAGGTGAGGGAGCACCGCAGGAGTAAAGCCGATAGACAAGAACACCAGCTCTAGCCCCGGCCAACCCGACAACCGGAAATTGGGGCGGAAAGCTTTAGAACTACCACAGCCAAGGAGAATACCAAAAGGGGCACAAAATTTGATGTGCCACGGCTTCGGCAATTATTCTCATTTCTGTCCGGAAAATCATCTGAAAACAATCAGGAATGTGCAGAAGGTTCGACTGTATCAGGGGAAAAAACCGCAAAATAAGAGGGGGGGGAGGGGGAGGGCGGGGGGGGGGGGAATTGCCACAAACAAGAATTTGGCACAAATCAAATGCGCACGTCAGTCAGAATCACTGTGACCTGGTCAGCCTGACTTATCAGAACGGGCGGGCTCCAGAGCCGAGAATTTTGGTGTCGACGAAATTGGGTCCATTGAACCCTAGGTCATGATTACAGCATGTAGTAACCCCTGAAAGAAGCATGCTGAGACTGTTAGCACAAGTTTCCTGTAGGGCTTTTCGTGGTTTCAACGAGCATGCTTGAACATCTCGGGCCATACGGGCGTTTTCAAACTGAGCTCTGGACGTAATTGTGGTCTGATGCATCAAAGAAGGGCCTAACGCGAGTCCGCTCGCAGTGGAGTTCATAATATGAGCAGGAAAACTGTATTGAGAATGTATGCAGAAATGCATTAAATGCACCCCTGCCACTGCCATTGACAACCTACAGTGACACACGCTGGGCCAACGCTCATACCAGGTGCACATGAACCTGGCCACTTACGGTGGGACCTCGTCCTCAAACGCCTAGAAATGTCCTGGGAAGCTCAGCGAAGAGACTTCTGCACACCCAGCATCTGCCAACCGTCCAGCATATGCTAACCCAATGCACATCGCAAGCACTTTTTTCCCTTTTCCTTTGAAACTCAGCTCGCCCTTAGACAGCATGGGCCCTTAAACCACCACTACCCCCGGCATCAGCAATTCGGCTTTCCTGGCCATACAGACCGGGTTTTGCAGGGGGGCAGCAACCGCCAGGCGCAGGCGGGTCCAGTCCCACAATTTTCAAGAGCCAACTTCGGTGATTTTTCACGCTAAGAAGAATTGACAAAAAAATCTGAAAATTGGAGATCCTGGGGCAAGGTCCAACCGGTGAAGTTTTGCTACGTCACGACTCCGTTTCCGATCAGGTGGGACGACGATGGACGCAATCTGGCCGTCGACCTTCCCAAATGTCGACGGCCCACACTGTTTTTGAGATTTCGCGTTGCGAACATACTATGTCGACCAATGACCATGAAAAAAAAAGAAATAAACCCCCTAGGTGCACGTTGTCCACGGGCGGGGTCTCATCTTTTATGTTTTTGGAAGAGGGGCAGGGGGGGTGGGGGGTGATTTTGCCACTTCGTATTTTTCGGAATCGTCCTCTTAATACCCGAAAAAGGTACTAGTGCTTTAATACCCGAAAAAGAAATGGAAATCGACAACATCTTCCGAGAAAACAGGTGTCCAACCGGCCTTCGCGGATACTCTGTCACGGGTGTGGTGGCATCGCGCCCACATGAATCAAACCCTGAAAGCAAGGCCGTTATATTCTCGCTGCACTGTCAGAGGTGTATCCTTTTGTTTTTTTTTTTCACAATCGATACAAAAGAAAACCTTCCGAGGAAACATATATCATTCCTTTTCCCGATTTATCCACCAATGAAACAGCGTCACACAAGTAGCAAAACTCCGCTGGTGGGACCTAGCCCCTGTAGATTAGGTTGTGAAAAAAAAAATAGACCGCGAAATAAGTCCCAAGTCCCGCTTTCAGTTTTTGCCACTCTACCACGTGTGCGCCAATGGAAAAAGTACCCCAACTTCTGCGATTTCTGGCACTCGGAAGAATGACTCGAAAGCTCTGAAAATTGGAGGGTCTGTAGATTTGGCCGTGATCTTTCCAGGAAAAATATTTAAAAAACTACAAAAAAATCGTTTCAACCGGGATATAAATATTGGCGGCAATTTGATGCATTTTCCATTTTTGCCACTCAGCCCATTCTCCCCACTGTGCTACCGGTAGTCCTCATGAACTTGTGCTACCGGTCCCCCCGACGAATTTAGGACAGCAGGGGTAGTGGTGGTTAACAACACGTGCGATTGATTTTCATCAACTGTTCGCTTGAATCTGCATTCAGAAAAAGGCAGATGATGTCTTCCGGTCCAGAGTATAAGAGGGCTCAAGGTTGTCTTCAAGTCTGTGTCAAGCAGCCAATCAGTTGTTGAGAACTGATAGAATTCATCCACCTGCTGCCAATCTTTGCAAGACGCCACAAAATTGATGGCATGCAGCAGCCATCTTCCCTCAAACAAAATGCACCCGCATCATTGTGTTGTCGAAGCGGAAAGATTAGCTTGTCTTCATTCATGCTCGCGGTGTGTTGCATTCGGGGGCAGATGGCACTATTGACACAAAATGGAAAAGAAGGGGGGGGAAATCATCTAGCATCTATCAAATCTTCTCGCAGGTGGCCAAATGGAACATGCCTAGACATGTTCTTGATAAGCAGATGTTTGACAATCAAATCTTGTCCGATTCGTCACACATCTTCTTCGGAAGGACATGAATCAAAGAGTGTGTTTTGCAAGCACCTGGAGCGCGCTTCTTTTTTTCTTTTTTTCTTTTTTTCTTTTTTTTCAAAGTCCAGGTTGTTGTAGAGGTCTGATTCCAGACACATGCTGGTTGCAGTCTCAGTCAGCCTTTGGTTATCTTGCCAAGTACGAGGCTACCTCCTCAACCCATCCTCTCGTCAATACTCCCCCTAGCGCACCCCCTATCCCCACTATCCTACCTCAGTGTGAACCACTCAGGACTATCACCCTACCATCTTGGAGGGTGACTTGGACCTAATAGCAGATATAGCTACCGAGGCTGGACCAGCCAGCTGGAACACATCTACGACTGCTGATCTTTAAAAAAAAAAAAAAAAAAAAAAAAAAAAAAAAAAAAAAGGGTTGCGAGTTCAAACCCTTGTTCGATCAGAACTTGTTCTTTTTTTTTTCAGTAAGAAAAAAGACGTGTTATCTGTATTCGAAGGATGCTTGGTGGATAGCAAGTGAATGTGCCAATTTGCCTAATCAGAGCTCATGCCTTGCATCACAGCCACCAAAACAATATCTTCTATCAGACAAGTGAAAGGAGTGCACGTTGCTCGTTCTTCATTATAATGGGCTCAATTAAAACACCCACGTGAAATATATGTGTATGAGAATGTGCATATGACCCCAGACAAAAGCCGGGGATCAATGATCAGTGTTCAGACGAATCCATTAGTCGACAATTGAAATGACGCTACAGGCCTCATTGTCTACCCAGAAGAGATACAAGAAAAAGTCCAAAAAAATAAAAAGGAACAGAGTGATCTTCTGTTACAGAGTTCCATCTACTCATTGTTCAGCAGGTGCTTCACAGAGCCATCAAGTGAACCTGTGGTGGTGCAGAAAGTACGTCTGCAAAAAGTGCCCAAAAAGTCTTCCGAACTGCTCACGTATGGAACCACAGCTTTCATCACATGTGCTTGGGTGTAAATCACACCATGACAGAAAGAACACACATACACACACACACACACACACACACACACACACACACACACACGGGGATGTGGGCAGCTGCCGCTCAACCACAATCAACAGCTAAACACAATCAACGTGAGCAGCCTTGTACGTGCGAGCCAGAGTAAAAGAGGAGCTGATGGCCCAAAGAAACCCCAGCTAAACACAGTTCTAAATGGTTCTATTATGACCCATGTTGCTCACTAAAGAGGTGAAATTGTTTAATTGTTGGGCTAGCTCAACTCGAATCTACTCGTCTGGGTGGAATAGGGGCTGTTGTGGTACACACACAATCTGGCTTTGCGCTTCATTATGTGATCACTTGCAAGCCGGCATCAACGGCCTGTCTGATCCCTGCAAACCACACCATCTGCAGAGGGATATGAGAACAGGCTCTCACGACTTACAGATTGCGATCACTGGAGTGGCCTCCGCCCTCTGTCCAATGTTTGATCTCTCTGTCCCCTCCCCCTTCCAGATCACACACACGCAAACGCGCCACCAGCATAGCATAACCGTGCCCGAGAAGGATGTGAACACAAAAGCAGCCAATGGTCCCCGTCAGGGGCCCATTCAGTTCCAGTGCATGCCAGTTACGGGTTTCCCCCCAGTTCCGAGTTCCTTCTATACTGATCCTTTCATGTGCGGCATCATATTATTACTCTCGGCTCTCTCTTACTCAGAACCCGTCCCTCGTTCCTTTGATCTTGGTGTGTCATCGCTGTTGGGGGCAAAGGTCCTGGTCAGGTCTTCAAAGGAGACTGTTGCAGAACCTCTCCGTTTTGGCCGCTGCTGGGAGTCGTGGGGGGACCAGCCTGCCATGTATATGAGCTGATAAGTGGCAGGGACAGTACCATCCTCCAGCCCAAACATGGACTGATAGACTGCCGCAGCAGCCATCGCCGTGTCACGTCGCAGTGTAGGCCGTCTTGCCTTCACTGCATTGGTCTCACCCATCATCCTAAGGTGCTCCACCAGCTCCACAGCACTCGGGTAAATAACGGTGATATCATCGACATCAACAGTGGGAAGGGAAAAGCCCGTCCTCGTCAGTAGGTTGCCTGCATCACTAACTTGGACAAATGGAGAGATGCGAGGACTGACCCCTCCTTCTCTCTCTAACTCTGCAATAGCGCAAGATATCCGAAGCTCCTTCAGGGTATCACCACCAAACATGACCCCTAAGAACAGGCCGTCGGGTTTCAGCGCCATTCTGCACTGTGCTAACACGCCCGGCAAATCATTCACCCAATGCAGGCCTAAACAACTGATGACAACATCCAGTGACTCTAGTTCTAGTGGTAGACATTCTTCATCACCCACAACACTAACAAGCTCCTTCACTGTGTGGGCCCCTCCTGTTCTTCTTTCCTGTTCCCAGAGCTTCATAGAGCAGTCGAGCATCTGTCGGGAGGTATCCAGCTGGATCAGGCATGACAATTGTCCACGACCTCGCAATCTCCGGCGCACGTGCTCCAGCGCCCCGAACAAGTTAAGCGCCACTGGAAATTCCCTTTTGCAATCATCTAATCGATCCACAAGCCGTTCAGCCACCTCTCCCAACAGAGGATCTTCAAGATTCATCAAGAGTGAGGCTCGATCACGGTGCAATGTTTTCACAGATCGGTCAAAGATTTCCACGCTGTTGCGCTGCGGGGCTGTGGACTCACGATTGTGTAGGGTAGAGGAGGTGGACACTTTACGCCTACATGCCGCGACCCCTGCTGCTGCCATCCTGGGGATATCCACTCCGTGTGCAGGTTTGAGCCCCAGAGAGGAAGTGCCCCAAAAAACACCAGTACTACTACCAAGACGACTACGACTAGTATTACTACTACTACTGCTTGCAGCAGCACCATAATCACCACTATCTCCATGTCCTATACACCAGGCAGCTGTGGAAGACGGAAGATGAGACAGTTGACGCAGACCTCGAAGCAGCAGGCCCAGTTCTCGATGCAGCATCATTTCCAAACTTGTGGCAGATCAGCAGCTCCTGCAAGTGCCAACTGTCAGAGCATGCCACGTGTAACCACCACAGCAGAACGTCTGACAACAGCCGCACGTCTGCGGCATGGACAGACCGAGAAGCTTGATCAGAACTCAGAGCCGATCGAGGAAAGAGACACAACCAGCCCACTTCTGCACCCTATGTCACAAACAAACATACGTATATACTTTGCTAACACACACACACACACACACACACACACACACACACATACATATATATATATATATATAGTACATGTGCTGCTGAACACACACACACACACACACACACACACACATATACAGCTGTCTCTTATACACATCTAGATGTGTATAAGAGACAGCACATATACAGTGCATGGTCACCTGAAAACATATACAATGCATACTTCACTGAATATATGTATGCACCCAGCACTTACCTGGACATGTATATAATCGATGCCATGCTTCACTGAACATATGCAGAGTGCAGGCTAATGTATTAACTGTAGTAATACAGGCTATGTACTAACTGTAGTAATACAGGCTATGTACTACAACTAGCAACCAGAATATGCCCTGTATGAAATGATACCCTCATCTAGACATGGCATGTAAGTCGGGCCCAGGTCACCAGGAGAGCCTAGTGGAGAGAAAGAAGTAAAAGGGGTTGTCAAGACTTGCAGAAAGCACTGAGGCAGACATGAGTTCCGCACCCTTTTTTACCACTGTTCATGTGTGTTATACATCACATCCACTACACAAATCTCTGGGACAAGAAACCGCATCATCATCACACCTCATGACCGAATGATAATGCTGCTCATTACCCTCACAGACAAGCCTTGTATGACAGTAAGGAATATGATCGTTGAGTCGAGGTATGTATAACCATGCAGTTGGAACGACCTTGCAAGGAAGGAATCGAACCGGCAATCTCTGTCTAAACAGCCGCAACCCACGCCTGGTGTTCATAATTGCAACCATACCGATCTTGATATCCACCACGCCCCTGCACGATTGCAGTATGCACGCACATTCTCCCCACAAGGCATCCTCCGAGACCCTCTTGTTGAGTTGAGACGAACGTTCGCATAGTCGAATTAAGAATGAAGCCGTCAACAGGGAGACGTCGGGGACGAAGAGGATCAATTCGCCAACCATTACCATGTTACTCCACGAAGTTCGCCCTGAACTACCATAGTCGTCCACCTCTCCTAACGGAGGGACGGGGTTTTCGTCAAAGAAAAAAAAAAAATTGTCCACAGACGGAGCAGACACTATGAATAGTTCACGGGAGGCTTATTGGATTATTATATTTGCTGTGGGTTGCCGTAACTGTTACGAGGATCGGCACTGCTGCTACGCGGGGCTCAGCTTGGCGCAAAACGTTTCCACTGGAACTGACAGACATGACACAGAGCTCATGGCTGCTGGCTTACTGGATGTTTTTTTTTATGGCTTGCAGAAAGAGCTGCGAGCCGCTGCTAGCTGGTGCTGCGATTATTGTGAAATAAACTCTGTGTGCCATTCACAGTTCAGAACAGTACCTAGGATCAGGAATAAAACTGCAAATGGTGCCAAGAGTTTCGATCTTCTTGCACACACCCGATATCCTATGCTGGCTCTCCAAGCTGCGGAGATCCAGGAGCAGGAACAAGCTGAGCAAAGAGCAAGCTCAACTTGCCGCTCCATTTGAGAGAGGAAGCATCAACGCAATCGTGTCACCGTACTGTCATTACGTACTTCATTGCATTGCTAGTGAGTTCTCTCTCTCTCTCTCTCTCTCTCTCTCTCTCTCTCTCTCTCTCTCTCTCTCTCTCTCTCTCTCTCTCTCTCTCTCTCTCTCTCTCTCTCTCTCTCTCTCTCTCCCCCAGCCCGCCGTCAAAACCAGCCTTGCACGTCCAAAACACCCAGGTGCGGCCAAGGCTGCATTTCAGCCATTGGATGAATCTCTGGATCCCATCCATCCAATGCTGGCACTGCCCAGCAGCCAAAGTACACACAAGACGGAATAATAAGCGCTAATTTCTCGGTCGTTCTGGCACTCAGTCATGCCAGAGCATGTTCCTCTTCTGGACTTCCCCCCAACAGCTTCCACCGGAAGTGGGCATCAAGATGGCCATCATCACTAGGCGGTGAGCATCTACGATACCTACTACGTTAGGTACGTAAAAAAGGAGTGAGAGTGCAAGGTAGCACTTTGCTATCGATCAGACACATGCGTTTTGGCAAACGTGAAGAGAAACATAGTTAAAAAAAGGCCACCCTTAGCTCAGTCGGTACACCCCTGAACTGCTGAAATACCTAGAGCCGGTCAGTTCGGTGATTATATCTAAAAATGCCGTCGCCCTTCTTCAAAAAAATCGTCCACAAGAAGCAGATGGGTAAAATACACACCACTCTGGGCCGGTCAGTTCGATGACCATATCTCAAGGTCGCCGCCCTTTTAAAAAAACGAAAAACAACAAGGGGGCCGGAAGGCTACGATAGATGCCAAGCCACTTGCAGCAAGGGAGGAGGTTCGCACTGTCCACACTGGCCTTCCATCCTCATTTTAGAAATTCTGCGCGGATTCTATGCTGTTCGCAAACACTATTTTTTTTGCGTCGCATTGGCAGAGTTTGAAACACACTGCTGCAGTCCCAACTCTTCACGCAATTGGATACTGATTGATTACAACCGCGCCAAACAGGTCCAGCAGAGCCCACTTTAAGGTGGTGGTTGTATTAAGGTGGTTGTTCTTACCACCACCTTAAATTAAATGGGACCCTGCACTGAAGTTCTATAAAAAAAAAGGAGCCAAACAGGCTTGGCGGAGGCTTGGAAAGAGGCGGTACCGTCTTCACCTGAATAGAACGCCCTGTAATTATTGTCGTATCTGGACTGAAAGTAGCACCAAATACAGCTATAATGACCGGGCGTTCTATTCGGGTGAAGATGGTAGATACCGAACTGTTCCGGCCCTTCTGGCCACCGAATCGGCGCATCGAGGTGGAAAGGAATAGCACTACCTTCTTCACCTGAATAGAACGCCCGGTAATTATGGCCGTATCTGGACTGAAAGCTGCATCAAATACAGCTATAATGACCGGGCATTCTATTCGGGTGAAGACGGGAGGCCTTATGATACTTTGCAACTGCATAGACCCCCCCCCCGAAGCCGGGTAATGGCCCCCGTATCTCAAAATTGGATCAGGTTTTGCTCTATATATTCTTATGTGGGACGCGGGGCCCGGACGCTGGGCCCGGTTCCCAGCAACGTGCTGCTCCCCACGAATAGGTTGGAGCATTTTGTTCATTAAAAAAAAACAAAAAAAAAAAGAACCCCCTTGCGTGGCAGGTTTGGACCAAAGTACATAACCGAAATGACTGGATCCTCCGCGAGTTCAGCTCTACAAATTCGGTTTGGACATGGTGCTTCCGTCTTCACCCGAATAGAACAGGCATGCAGTTGTTATCGCTGCACCTGGGCTGAAAGTTGCTCCAAATACGTGGCCATAACGACCGTACATTGTATTTGGGGTAAGACGGTAGTGCAAGCAAGGACTACAAAGTCCGCGAGTACTTTATATTGGGACTGGTAAGTTCTGAACCTGGACATAAAAGCAATCTCTATGAATAACGAGTTGAGCTCGATAATCCCAACAACAGGTAATTGGCATTTTCTACTTCTGTTCCTGGTCTCCTTTCTCCTGCGCTTGTAGATTATTTTCTATTAGTATATGATTTAATTAGTAATTTGATTAGTCTACTTTATACGAATAAATAAGATTTTATCTGGTGTGGCTGTAATCATGATGATTAGGTGTCCCAAGTTCACAATTGGTTGGAATTCGGGATCGCCCGAAAGCGCAAAACACCGCCATGCTGCTAATCACTCCGGTGAATGCATGGATGGGAGGTGGCCTCGTCTTCTCAGGACAGCCATGGCTGACCGCTCCCGGTAATCACCGTGGGCCTACGGTAGTTACTGGCCTCTACAACACCTTGGACTTTTCTAAAATAAAATAAATTATAAAAAAAAAAAGGATGACAAGATTGCTAACAGTGGGTCGATTTCAAGCTGCGGTGGATTTGTCCCAAAAAAAAAATATATATATTGTATTTAGTATTTATATAATTAGATCATTATAATTATCAATACAATACGGATATATTTGATTTACTGTACATATTGTGATTCAGATTGAGCACGTTATAGATTTATGTATTTCTTTTTATCATCAAACAGAGCTGCCCGGTAAACCTTAGGCAGAGAGGGAGAAGAGGACAACAAACGAGGGGCTGTGATGGACTATTTCGTTGGAGTTTCACCAACTCATCAATCAGGAGGAGGCTGAACCCTCAACAGTCTGCAGAATCCCCTAACTGACTGATTACACTGTAAGTGATAATCCACCTTAACCCCGGCTGTGATTATGCATTATAATTAAATAATTTAAATTATTAAAATTACAAATATGAATTACAGATTAATTGAAGAAGACCAATATACATTATTCAAAATTTGTCCACTTAGATCCGCAATTTATTGCAGATTAGTACAGCCTTCTTCACCCAAATAGAATGCCCTGTCATCAAAGTGAAACGCTATTCACCAATTCGTGGTAGCTGAGGCAGATCCCAGGGCTCGATCCCTAGTTCCCCAACTTACCTGTGTACAATACCTGCGTCAACTCGAAGAGTTGAACCTGCGACCTGTAGAACCGCCAGTGGTAGGTAGGTCTGTTGTAGGTCTATAGGTAGCCAGGATTCGATCC
>BFEA01000315.1:1182970-1197206 GCA_003427395.1 Chara braunii | reverse complement strand
TTTTTTTTTTTTTTTTTTTTTTTTTTTTTTTTTTTTTTTTTTTTTTTTTTTTTTTTTTTTTTTTTTTTTTTGTTTTTTTTTTTTTTCGTTGGCTTATGCCAACAGCCCCCTGTCCGTCGTGGTATCTACACAACCTGTTGAAATACGGATCCGGGCTCGATTCCTCATGGGATCGAACAAGAAATAGGGCCAAAAAAATGGATTTTTTATAAATTTATGTGTGTCATCCTTGCGCAGGGGTCATGCTATCTCGCATGATTGATTTCAGTCGCACAATCTCATTGATCGCGCGGCCTAAATCGACCGCTTCGAATTGTCATTGCCCACGACCGCTCCTAAAAGGAGCTAACCAAGTGGGGGCTGATGACTTCAATCCTCGCATATGTGGGATGTAAGGGTAATGGGTTACATACTGGGTTAGTTCCTTCTACGATTATAGAAGGAGTAACTCTTCCATAAGAAGAGCTATCCCCACCAGCCCGCCAGCCTATGGCTCCCGCAGGCCCCACGGACCCCTCCAGCCATAGGACTACTACCCTTCCCTTCCAATGTCGTGGCCGCACATCCTCGTGTGGTGGTCCTTGTTAGCCCCTTGGGCTTTGAACCGCGCGACAGCCGCAAGTCATTATTTTAAGTAGGATAGGTTTTTAAGTTTATCGTTCCAACCTTCCCACTACCGTACATCCCTGCGGCCTTACCATACACAGCGAGATGTCGGGCACGCCTCCGCTTCTCGCTATCATTTCTGAATGTCGCAAGCGTCCAGCTTTAGATTTAAAAAGTTTTGGTCTCTCGATCTTAGGGTTGGTTCGAATAAGTTTATGGCAGACACATATATCATCAAGTCTCTCAATTCAAAGAAAAGTCGGATAGTGTCCGATGTTTAAACTACTCGATAGATACCCTTGTCAGGGTCTCTGCCCAGACAATGGACATATTTGTTTCCTTGCACGCTTGGTGGATCTGCTCCTTGATTTTGGTCACAGTTTATTGTTAGAGGACGTACGTTTTGCCCAGTCTTGAACTGCGTGCACCTAGTTGGAGTTCTTCAAGTTGACCTGGTGCACTGGGTTGAAGAGGTGAGAAAGTACGAACGACAAAGGAGGTCGAAGTCGGGGAGACAAAGACTTACATGCAGTGAGCCCTCTGGTTGCAGATATAATCCTGCAGAAAGATTGAGGCACCTAGTTGAGACCGAGTAGTAGGGTGGAAAGAAGGTTAACAACAGTCGTATTTTTCATCACCACTTCAGGACACCCTTTACTACTTCAGGATGCAACCTGCCTAAACAGGTGGTTTTCAGGGTCTTCGGACCTTTCACCACTTCAGGACCATTCAGGTCTGAAAATCCTGAATGGTCCTGAAGTGTTGAAAGCTCTCCTGAATGGTCCTGAAGTGGTGAAAGCTTCGAAGACCCTGAAAACCACCTGTTTAGGCAGGCTGCATCCTCAGGTGGTGAAGGGTGGTCTTCATTGTCTTTGGACCTTTCACCACTTCATGACCATTCAGGATTTCCAGACTGGCAAAAACTCTCACTTGACCGCTTCATGACACTTTTCACCACTTCAGGATGCAGCCTGCCTAAACAGGTGGTTTTCAGGGTCTTCGGACCTTTCACCACTTCAGGACCATTCAAGATTTTCAGACTCCCCAAAACTCTCACTTTAGAACGTTCATTCCTGAATTTTCAGCTACTCGATAACCGCTTGTGGTAGGGTGTGGCCCGCGCCAGTGATTATGTTCACCTTCATCGTCGTGTTTGGCCTCATTCGGATCACCATCATCCTGATCATGGAGCATATTGTTGTTCTCAGCCAAATGTTCACCACCGGGGTGGTCATCGTTACGACCCCCCCGTGACCGTTGTACCCGCTGCCATCGGGCTGCTCCAGGTTGCCAAACCGATCTCAACAAAAGTCGTGATTGTGCTTATCCAGGTGATCGTTGTTGCCAGTTGAATCCAACCGATTGGTAAGGTCAGGTACTGACCTGCAACGTGAGTGTAAAGTGAAAGAGGAAGGGGGGTCGAGGTACTTACCTGGTCGGGATCGACAAAAGTTGTTGGGCAGAAGCAACATATATCTCTTCATGCTTCAGTAAAAGATTCATTCTTAGTTTGCACATTTGGTGAAATAGTATGGTGGCCCTGACTGAGCCTACTATGGTTGTCCCTATGGTAGCAACCACCCTGGTGTTTATTTGTAGTAGCGGTTGGGACCCCTTTTGCAACGTAGTTTTTGGTTTTGCCTAATCTCTACCTACACCAAGTTGTAACCATCCTCTGTTCGTGCTTGCAAAACATTTGCCCGTTCGGATCAAAGTCGATATTTTGCCACTTGAAGTTGTGGCCATAAAACAGGGTTTGCGGGCTATTGAGCTTTCCGACAGTCGTGACTGTTGACTTCCGATCATTGAGGTCTAGGCGACGTGTTGTTGTGACTGAGACAGGTGTCTGCTACTAGAGTATTTGGGCTTAAAAGATATGGTGCACTAAGTATGAGCAAAGGTGGAGATTACAATGGCACCAACGTTAAAACATCAATTATCATAGAGTTGAAACTTAGTTTGTCGTTGCATGTGTAGCTTTGGCGATTGTGGTAGCCGTTTGTCCAAACTGCTATAGTTGTTGTTCCTTTAAGTGCTACTGCTACTGAGTTTTAGTCGTTGGCTGCAGAGGTTGAGTTTTTCGCTACGATGGTGCTATGGGTTTGTTGTTGTTAATCCTGTAGTGTTGTTGTTGGCTTGAGTTGGAGCTTATGTGAGGCTCTTCCAATTAAAGTACGAGGGGTGTTCACTATTTGAACGTAGTCTCTTAAAAGGTTGCATAGCAGCGGTTTGCTCAAGAGAAACAACATTGCACTTTGAGGGCGCGACCATGCTTTGTAGGGGGGTCATTGCTGCGACTTGGAGGTTCGTGAGAGGTTGGTTACCTTGAGTATTGGTCGCGGGTTGGCCACTTCGACTGCGTTTTAACCACCATTGTGGGGCCCTTAGGTGACCTAAGGAATCAAGGCCCTCTCATGTGAGTTGAGTTTGTCCCCTTCCATTTCACGAGAGTATGACACCCTTTCTGTTATCCTTCTTACTCTCAGTCTAATCTGTTTAATTACGAAATCAAGGCGGCACTGACAGGCGGGATTGGAAACCCGCGCCAAAACCTTTATGAGAGGTTCGTCCCACCGATTGCAGAAGCTCTGACAGAACCTATGTGAGTCCACTATGCTCCTACTACCACATCTCTCTAGTTTATTTGAGAAGTATGCATGCGTTTTTCTATGATTTCTGTTTTTTTTCATAACTTAATTAGATAAACCGAAAGAAATTCATGCATGCATTTCAATTTTTTTTTCTGATTGACATCAGATTAAGCAGTGGACTAGGCGAAGGTGGGAGGAAAGTGGTTTTGCTTGCATTTTGTCTGGGTCTTTAAAGAGTCAGACATTATTTATAAGATGAATGATCTGACCACTTTGTTTTATTCTGTTTTCTGAATAACCAAACATTATTTTTAAGATGAAGAGTTTGGCTGCGTTGTTTCTTGACTTGTTTTCTCCATAACCAGATATTGTTTATGAGATGAATGGTCTGATTGTTGTTTCTTTCGAGCTTTGACTATTTGAACTTTCAGGGTCAATCATTGTTTCTAACATGAATGACTTGACTGCTGTTTATTTTTGGGCGATTTAAAAACAGACTCTGAGCATTGTTTTTAAGACGAGTTACTAGAGTACTCTGTTTTTTGTGTTCAAAAAATGGGTTGAATATTATTTTTACGATGAATGGTTTAGTCTGACGCCACACACTCTTAATGAAAACTAAAAATATGTTTTTTTTATACTTAATTATCTACATATGTATATTTGAATGAACAAGGATAGTCAGACATTATTTCTAAGATGAATGGTCTGACTATAGCCTTATCACAAACAAAAAAGTATAATTGAAGGTAACATCAGACATTGCTTCTAAGATGAATGACTCACTCCTACACCCACTTTGAACACTAAACTTAGATATATATAAATAACTAAGTTATTAAACAGTTCAAGGATGATTAGGCATTGTTCATAACATGAATGTGTAGTCACATGCCCAATGAAGATAAAGTAGTTGTTCAACCTGTTCGATTATATCTAAGGCAAAATGTTGGACATTATTTCTAAGATATAAATGATATAATTCAATGTCCTATATAAGATGGGGTAAATTGTTAATTATTTGAAGGTTTAACCAACTATCTGCATCCATGACATTTTGTGATTCGTGAAAGGCTTACTTTGGTTGCATATGCGTCTGTTTGATTGTAAGTTTAGTATGAGTTATCTTGTGATAGGTAGTTGTTTTAGATGTTCGTCTTGTTGGAGTTATAAAAGTTAGTTTGATTTTCATTTTTTAGAGTTAAGTTTATTTTTTATTTTTGGTTTTATATAAATTCTGAAAAAACACTTTCGCTAGGGATGTGTTGTCAGAATTTCTACAAATCAAAGGAGTTGGTTCATGTTTTGTCTTTAAAAATTTAAACTTTGTTTGAGTTTTATAGTTGATTTAATAAGATCGTGGAAACCTATTTTTTTCGGGGAAGTGTTGCCCATTTTTTTGCTAAATCAAGGAGTTAGACAAAATTTAGTTTTGTAAAGTCGAAATTATTTTTAAAATTTATATTTAATTTTATAAATTAAAAAAAATAATAATTTTTAAGAGGAAGTGTTGCTAAAATTTTTACAAATATAAAAATTTAGTTAATTTTTTTCTTGAAAGAATTTTGGTTTTATCTTTTGAATTCATATATAACTTGGTATAAATATAGGAAGTGTACCGTGAATTCGATAAAGGAGATGCTATTCAATTTTTTACTAAATCACAGAGTTAGACAAAATTTGACTCTGTAAAGTCAATGAACGTTTCCAATATTTCATATTCAACTGAGTATAAATTATGAAAAAACACTTTCTATAGAGGGAGTGATGTCAAAATTTTCTCAATTTCAAGGAATAAGATTATCTTTGGTAGCAAAAACTTTTCTGATCTACCATGTACAAGGGAGATGCTGCCGAATTTTTTCTAATCTTCCAATATTATTTAGAGTTTAGTGAGACATGATATAAATGTTTATTCTCCATACACGTAAAGTATAGCTTTGAGAATTGACCTGTGTTTTGTTACAAGTCTATTTTTTGTTATTTCGATTTATGATGTGACTAGTTTCAGCCCGAACCTACGAGGATCGTCTTCGGTTATTGTTTTATAACAAGTCAGTTTACAATTCAACTCCAAACTCATTTTTTCGACTTAACCTAGTAAGGTTTATCCTCTGTGGCTTGAATTGTTTGTTTGGGTTTTCACCCGTAGTTTTTTAAAATTGTAATTTTAAAAAATACAGATTGTTTTCTTTTAGAAGCTAGACAATGGTTGAGGCTCGTGTAAATGAGGCAAGAGGTATGATGAGTGCAGAAAGCGGTTGAAGTTAACCATGTGTACTGCGTGGTCGGTCAATGTTAAATTTTTTGTGTGATTGCATATATGTTTTATAAATGGAAGTCCGGATTTGACTTTGTCTGTGATCATGTGTATATTTTGAAAGGAGTCACACTATGATTGCGAGAATGATCGCCTCGTGTCCTATAACCCCGTTATAATTATATTTTGCGTAACCAAGCGGTTTACTTTGATCATGCGTAAGGACTGAGCAAATTCGTATTGAGAAAAAAAAAATCCCCTTTTATTTGTACTTTTTTAAAGTTTTTTGGTAGTTTGACGTTGAAGTTTGTGGCGACTGTCAAAGTCAAACTCCTTGATTTGTTTCTAGACTTCCGAAGAGGGAGCCCCTCTTTCAGAGTCAGAGGTGTCTCACCACCACAAAGGGTTGAAGCATGCCTACCGCTCGTTCGTGAAGGGTGCAGAAGAGGGTAAGCCTCGCAATCGCACACGTGACTGTCTAGCGTCAAGAGATTAACCTCTCAAGACGTGTGTTAGCCGACACTAAAATGTAGAAAGGGAACCTCAAAATTATTGAGGTCTACATGGTAATGGGTAGCGAGCGCATAGTACGCCATCATTGTGATTGTTAGCGTATTCATGCATGGCTAGTCGATATGACAAAGCCTACGACGTCGAGATATTTATTCAGAGTTTCGCGCGTGACACCTACATGTTTGTTTCCAAAAGGTTCTGGGTCGGATATGAAAAAGAGGTTAGGTGCGATTTACATATAAATGTTGATTTTAGTTTTGTGTAGTATATCGCATGGTTAGATGAACCGTTTTAGTCGAACGACGCAGAGTCATGCTTGGGAGATCAACCCCCAAAGTGTCGGCTCGCGAACAGGTCCGATTAAGGCGTTCGGCTGCATGTACCCCCTATGCTACAACATACGAGAAACACCCTCGGTTGGGTCACCTCTGCGATTTCACCCAAACAACTTTCACACGTGGTTCAGTAGCTCGGCGGGGATACGCCTCTCAAAGAGTGGTAACAACCCCTTGGGCAAAGGCAAGTTGTACGTCACGTGACCCCTATCTTGTCGTAGGGGTACGTGAGAGGTACGGTTGACACACTCGGACGAAGCGATGAAAACTCTCATTGATATAACGTTTTGCAAAATCCAGCATGGCGCGTCCAGGAGGGTCCCCCTGCAGGACTGATGCGCTCGACAACGAGAATCAAACTCGTAAAAATATTGAACATTTTTTCGACTCATGTGTATCATCCTCACGCAGCGCCCACGTTATTTCACACGGTCGATTTAGGCTATGTGATCACGAGGTCCAAATCGACCACGCCTTTTGTTTTCCAATTGGGCTGCTCCAAAAGGAGTTAGCCCAAGTTGTACGGTATTGGGCTCGATCTTGATATCTATCACGAGAGACTCTGGTACATCAACCTATTGGGGTAGTTCCTATTCCACACTGAATAGAAGCGGATGTTCATTATGAAGAGTCACGCCGAGTGCAGGTAGCCAGACAGTGGTCTGACAGATTCTTGCCTACTCCCGCCACTCAAACAATTAGCCTTCGAACCCCAGAGCGAACGTGCGCTGATCCCATTAGGGTAGGACGTAGGCCCTTTAACACATCGATGCTGGTTCGAGCTGCGGTGAGGGCAATCCTTAACCTGGACAAGTCATAATCTCTGCACTCTTGCGCCACGACCGTACGAGCGACGATACCTCTTTTTTTTTTGTCACTCAAACCCTTAATCGAGCGCTTACACAACCGTGCGCCACAATTTTAAACACAATAAATTTAGATTCGGTATTTTCACGGCCGCCTGCCTCTCCGGCCCCACCCAACAAGGAGAGTGGTTGGTTATACCATCAACGCCCGCTGTCATTTATACCGGCAGTAGGTGTCCGTACGTTACACAAAAGAACCTCGATTTCTCAATCAATGGCCGAGTCTGAATAGGTTTTGGCAGTATCTCAATTTCATCAAGTCAAATCTTTTAAACGAAATTCATATTTACAATCAGACAATGCCTTACATTAAAAGCACGGGGCAGATACCCTTATCAGGGTTTCTGCCCCGACAACGTTCTCGGACTCCATTGAATAACTTTCACGACATTCACCTCAAAAGAACTCACCAAAACAAATGACATTCAAAAATACTACAACTTATATCTTTTTAAAACATCAGCTAAGAGAAGAAATCCAGGCGGATGCTTCCATTAATAATACTTGCTCTCACCAGTTAGAATGATATTAGATTAAATGTCTGATATATTTAAATTTTATGACTCTCCTTTAGATGACTCCGGCATCATCCCACTTGTGGTCACTCAACATTTAATTTATTCTCCTTGAATGGTACTAGAAGCCCTCCAGCTAAATCTAAAACATCAACCAGTTAGTTTATACCCTCATACTTATCTAGTTGGGAAAATTTATTTGTCTCCGGGACCTTAACTGTGGTCTCTTGGGTTCACAGATATGGATTCCACCACACCTCGATGCAAACAAGCACAACCATGAGTTAAATCTGAGTTTCCCATGTACACGAGGATACTCACATTATACTACAGATGAAAAAATTAATAAATAAAAAGAGAAGGCCCCAAGCATTCTGCTACTTTTTCATAAGTATCTGATTAACCTGTACACAAAAACGAATCAGAATTAACCCTCAACAATTCTTTCAAAATATATCAGTTTCCTGAAATTTAAACCATTCATGAGAGGAACCATCCATTCAAGTACTCCTACACTCTTTCAAAAATTTATCCAACCATGTAAGTCTCTTCCCGGTACTCATAAAACATATTATGTATGATCGTTACGAAACTAATGTGATGACCGTCAAGGAGTGGTGTAATCCACTTCAGGATAGCATCCCGATATCAAACCCCGCTTCAGATTTGAGCCTCACCACTTTCCGTATGATTCCAACATCACAACCTTATCATTCTTCTGCCACCAGGGTAGAATAGTCTCTTTCTTCCCAACCTACTAAGGTTGGTCCAACCCTAGCCGAGAGGATGAGGTGATCATTTTCACTGCAAAGTTAGGTGACCAGTCCTGATCTTACGGTGAATCATAGTCGCCTACCATACTGGCAGTGCCCTGACAAAATTGCAAAACCTTAATCCATATTGATGATAATCTAGTAATTCTCTTCCACCTTCCACAATGAAGGTAAAAACATCCCACTATGGACCGGGTACATAGTTCTGGCGCGGACCTCATTACCATTTATGGGGCTCACATATTTTTCATAATTGTTCTATTAGGATGTGAAATAGAGTATCACGATTATAACTCAGATAAACAATTCAAACGTATACCTTATGAATGATCACACATTTTCGAAAAGTCGCACGCTTCAAGGTAGTTATCATAACATAAATAAAGATATTGACTTATAAGAGACAATTAACATAAATAAAGATATTGACTTATAAGAGACAATTCCAAAGACAATCATAAACCACTCATGAAAGAGAACACAAAAAACAAAAAAAAATAAAAAAAACACACAACTGAAAATCCAAGAGCGTAATTTATCAAAACATATCAACTCATTACCTTAGTAGTCAGCAATGCTAACTCACAAAGAAAAATAGTTTTCTTAGCAATTAACATTCATATCCTACAATCGTACAAAATTTAATATATCCGACTTGAAGGTTAAAACAATAAAACCCATTTCGAAATTCAAAATAAAATAAGTATAGTAAGAAAAACAAAAAGAGACTCTGTTCTAAGCTATTTCTCATTGTCGTCTCCCAGATGAATAAACCATATGTATCACAGTTCACATAAGAGGCCCAAAATTTTGTAAATTTTTTTTTTTTTTAGTCCGTATAAATGAATTTCCGTAAATGAGAACCAGAAACACAATTCCGTCCACAAACGCAATTTATTTCCTCAATCTTATACGAACCATGTTCCGTCGTTTTGACGATGCGATATGGTCCCAACCACCGACTATCCACCGTTGTTTTTCCAAATAATAGTTTTAGAGGAGAATAAAATCACCAACTTTCAATGACTCTTTACGAACTTGAGGTCGCTTGTCCCATCTGACCTTGCCTGTCTGCCTCCTTTCAGCAGTAGAGGCAACGACTTCTTCAATTCTTTCTTTGTGAACATTATTGTCTTGCTATGAGGTCAAGCAAATCTTTCGTGAAAAGATTAGTCTGCATGTCCTTCCTCCGCCAAGTAGTAAAAAAACTCTCAATTGAAAATGTCGCATGTCGACCGAACCATAGCATTACAGGGGCATACCCAATTGTTCACTTGATGGTTATATTATCGACAAATATTGTCGTTTTTAAATGGATTGGTCTTTTTAACGGCTTACCTAGTGCGATATGTGGCTCGATTATGGTATCCACCGGGTGAAAGTCTGGTACGTCAAATTATTGGGCTAGCTTCTATTCAATACTGAATAAGAGCGACTTTTAATTATGAAGAGTCAAACCCAGTGCAGGTATCCAACCAGTGGCCCGACAAATTCCTGTCTGTTCCTGCCACTCAAACAGTTGGCCTTCGACCCCTTGAGTAAACGCACGCTCATCCCTTCAGAGTAGGACGTAAGTGATTCAACACACCGATGTCAGTTTGAGCCCTATTGAGGGCAATCCTTAAGTTGGACACGTCAAAATCTCTGCGCTCCTGCACCACGACCATACAAGTGACGAGACCACTTTTTTTTTTGCCACTCAAACCCTGAATTACGAGCCTTGACAACCGCGGGCCACAATTTAAACAGTACAAATTCAGATTAAGTATTTTCACGACCGCCTGCCCCTCTAACCCTACCCAACGAGGAGAATGATTGATTATACCATAAACCCCTGCCGTCATTTTTGCCTGCAGTAGGCGTCCGTACTTTAAACAAAAGAACTTCGGCTTCTCAATCAATGGCTGGGTCTGAATAGGCTTTGGCAGTATCTCAATCTCATCGAGTCAAATCTTTGAAACAAAATTAACACCGACAACCGGTCAATGTCTGATATCGAAAACATGGGGCAGATACCATTGTCAAGATTTTTGCCCCCAATATTGTCCTTATATTTCCCGCATCGTTTTGGTGGTCGTACTACTCGCCTTGATGCTTGTTTCCAATGTGGTGGTAATAGCATTTCCAGCAGTCATGCGCTGCATCATCCTGGTCGTCATGCTCAGGGGCATCATATCTGTCCAAATTATAGCATTAGATTCGCTCCAAAATTGTAAAATGCATCTTTCTGTGTTATAGCGGAAGATTCTTTCTCAATTTGTACATTTTGTGAGTAGGGGAACAAATTTGTTGTTTCTCGCTATCGTGGCCATCATCGATTACTCATGGTGATGGTTGTCATTAGGATCACAATTCTTCTCATCATTGAAGTCTTGGTGGTGGTGATCGTGTTAGTCGTTATTGTTTTCAGGTTAGTTGCGAATGCATTTTTACTTGTCATAGCGGAAGATTCATTATCATTTCGCACACTTGTTAGGAGGTTGTGGTGTCTAAGCAGAAACCCTTACAAGGGTATTTGCAAAGGACTGCAAAAGTTGGACAATGTCCGACTGTTGGTGAAATTTCGTTTGAATTGTCTGACTTGATTTGATTGGAGTACCTGCTGAAGCTAATTCGAACCGACCCTATGTCAAAAAGACAAATACTTTTAAGCGCAAGTAAGACGCCACAATGCCGAAAATTTTACCATTTGCTTGCCATACGTGGTGATGCCACAACAAGGCATTACTGTTAAAACTTTGATTTTATCCTACCCTATTGAAAACAGGGACGCGCGACTTAACAACCTCGGGATTGATAACCTAAACGACAAAAAATAATGGTTGTGTTGCATGTGTGATCGTAGGGTAGAAAGCATGTGTTACAAAATTTTATTAAGGTTTTCATCATTTCGGGTTGAACCCGCGTTGCGATGGTAGAGGTCTAACATTCCATCCCACCAGGATCGACATGTGTTTGTCCTGAGGATGAACGATCAGCATGATAAACGGTAAGCTCAGACAAGGGTCCGTCGTGCCACAGACAAATATCCTACTGAGGCAGAGCTCTTCATAAGAAAGAGTTGCTCTTACCTCACCGCGGCAGGAGCTCGTCCAGTAGGTTATGACATTGGAGTTTCATCCCGGAGGTGCAGGGATCAAAGTTAAAACGTGTCACTGGGCTAACTTTTTTCGAGCGGTCTTTTGTGCAGGGAAAAATGGCATGGTCGATTTCGGCCGTTCGATCTCAAAATCGGAGGGCATGAATCGCTTGTGCCATGTGAAGATTTCCATGACACCTGTGCAAGAACAAGACGCATGAATCGAGAACTGGTAAAAAATAAAATTCACGAGTTTCGATTTCGTCAGAAATCGAACTTAGGTCTGATTTTCTACAGTGGAGAGATGTGTCATGAGGGCGCAGGAGTCAGGACGTGTCGTTGGTTTAAGCCAACGGTCAAAGAAAACAAAATATGAAAAAAAAAAAAAAAAAAAAAAAAAAAAAGACTAAAGCAAAGCGACAGGTGACACATCGTTGTGGTAAGGACTTACATTTTCTAAAAGGAAGGGGAACTGACACCTATTTTCAAGGTGTGGGGTTGTTTTGGTAATTTTTTTTTTATATTAGTTTTGCTTTTCCTTTCGCTTTTAGTCTCCCCTTCCTCCCCCCCGACGTGGCACATGAAACGAGCGCCCTTCCTCCACCATTCTCCACATAAAGACAAAAATCGTGGTGGTGTGTCTCTCCGTGTTCTAGCAGGTGATTCGTTCTCCTGTTGAACGTGGGAGGTAGTGAAGGGGGCGCCAAAAACTGTTGGCGCCTGGATTCGAACTTTGGTCTGCATCTCGACAGTTTGCCAACGAGTAGGTAAGTTTGTTTGTTTTTTTTTCCTTTTTTTTTTTTCCCCTTTCCTTTTTCTTTCAGCCCCACGTCTCGTGGCCGTTGAGGTTGGGAATGGCCAAACAGAGAGGGAGTGCTAATGGGTAACCAAACATGCAGCGGAGAGAGGAGAAAAAAAAAAGGCAAATGTGCCTCCAGGTTGGAATACAACCATTTTGGTTGAGTGCGAGCTCCCACTTGAAAACGACACGAATACTTTCGGTCACAAGATGTTAGATACCACCACTCATAGCGCACACGGAGAAGGAATTGAGGAAGTCGAAGGGAGAGGGAGAGAGAACGAAAGTTGGGAAAGAAAAGGACCTACCTTTCCCAAACTGTCAACTGTCCTCCTTGAGCAAGGAGTGTTGCAGTTTAGGGGGTTGGGTTTGTTTTTTTTTTCTTTTTGTTGTTTCCTTTTCTTTTTGCTGCATTCTCGTAAGGACACCTGTGCGCACGAGGTGTTGCCACTGGTACAAACCGCTCGAGGTAACTGTCAGACTCTCGTTTTCATAGGGAGGCTAAAAATTAAAAGGCAAAAAAAAAAGGCTAAGTACATTATTTTCCTTGACGCATCTGCTCCGGGAAAAGGGGTCAGATACGTCAAACTGAAAGGGGTTGGATTTTTTCAACCCCTTATCAGAAAAATAAAAGAAAAACAAATTTGAAAATTGCAAAAGCTCAACTATCGCATGAAAATCCGAGATAGCTGAGGGGGGGAAAAAAAAGGCAGTTTCCTTAACTGCCCCACTAAGGTTACGGTTGTCGTGCAGCCACAATTAGTCTTTGATCTTGTTAGATCAAGGGCCTAATATGAGCCCGCCATTATGTCTGGGGGGTGGAGTGATGACCAACGTTCCTCAGGCACTATACAAAAACACTTGTCTCCAACTGCCACACAGAAGCACTCGTGCTGCTAGTGTAGGACAACACACTTAAACGACTTGTACTTAGCCCATACATGGGTCACGGACCTTCCCCGTTAACGCCCCTCAACTTTCGTGGGTCAAAAAAGGCTCGATAGGGCGTGGGGGAGAAAGTTGTTGGGCCCAAGGGAAATGTCCACATATCAGGAGAAATTGTGGTTGGTTGTTTCCACATGCCGCATCGCACCATACAGTGAACGAAACAAAGAAAAGAAACGAGAATTCTGACATGTGCTATAAAAAGACAAAGAAATAAAGGAGTGAGATCCGCTAGTCGACGGGAAAACGCACGTGGGTCGTGCTCCACTACTGTCCACATGGTCAAAAGAGAATTGCACTGCCAGTGTATCTTTCCATGTTCTAACGAAGGATTGAGTGTCATTTTGCATATTCGGAAAAGTAGTGGAGCGAGGCCCCAAGTCCGTGCACAAATCTCTTTAAAATCCTTCACCACTCTCCAAACGACACTGCGAGAATGAATCGTCCGCCAGAAATTGGAAAGATAAATTGGTTTTGTATGCCCCTAGTGTGAAGTTCGGTCGCACACTTTGATAACTATAGGTGACCTTACGGCCGCCCTTAAAACCACATTCGTAAGCTGATAGTTTTTCCGGATAAGTTAGGTTGGATGAAGAAGCAAATAAGAAAGAAAGGTCAATTAAGATCAAAGAAAGTAGTAAACTAATGACCAAATACACAAAAATAGGTGCAAACTCCATAAACCAATCATACTTTGTTTTCTGAGGAGAATAGTTTCAATGGTAGAACAATGGTCTCCAAAACCATACATTAAGGGTTCGAATCTCTTTTCTCCTGTAACGTAATTATAATTAATGTTCCTATCTATATCAAAACAAACCTTTCAATCAATTCAATTCAATTCAATTCAATTCAATAATTGGAGAATTCAAGCGTATCGTATAGTATATATAAGCTTGAAGAAAGCATAAATAAATTTAATTTTTCGTTTGTATATAGGTCTGGCTCCAGTAC
>BFEA01000315.1:1168788-1182901 GCA_003427395.1 Chara braunii | reverse complement strand
ATATAAGCTTGAAGAAAGCATAAATAAATTTAATTTTTCGTTTGTATATAGGTCTGGCTCCAGTACTTTCCACATGAGAAAACGACAAGAGGCCCAACGAATCTTTTCATTGTGAATCCTCCTCGGACAGCAACAAACCTCCTTTTTTTTTTTTTTTTTTTTTTAAGAATAGGAGAACTTTTAATTCTGAACAAGAACAAGAGACGCTGGATGATGTATCTTTTCATATTGTAGTGGAGGATTCGTCATGTTTTTCTCATTGTGCACATTTCCATATCAGTCGAGCCCAGACAAACAACAACAACAACAACTACAAAGCATCTTTCTCTCGTTGTGCCCGTGGCTTCTGTTTCTGTATTTCCTTGGACATTTTTCAAAAGGCTCCGGACATGAATGCAGCTATATTTGACGAGGTTGACTGAATTGCAGCTAGGGGCAAGGAGGGTCAGATCTCAATGAATCAACTGCATTCACGTCCTATGCACAAATTCTATCATTTATGATCCTCCTCCCTACCATGAGAGGCGGACTCTTTCGTGGACTGGCGGGACGTTACGTCCCCTTTTCAACTTTTCTTTTTTTCGGCGAGTGGAAATCCCCCTTCAAGGCTCGACAAAAATTGGCACACAGGGCAGACTCAACTTCAATAGTTGGGCGAAGTACTGGTGGTTTAAGTGTTACTGGATTGCTGGAGAGGCTTCTGGAGAGGCTGTCGGAGGCAGCGCGGAAGGAGACTAGAGGTCTGCAGTGAAGAGGAGCACGCCGACCATAACTTAGAAAGGGAGCACTCTGGTCCATCCTTTGGTTGGTGTCGGCCCTCTGAGACAGTTCTTGAGGCCGCGCTGTTGGACCAAGACTGTGTTGTAGGGCTCGGGGGATGGCATTTTGAACCTGATTTTTTTAGGTCAAAAATTTTATTAATTCTACCGGTGGTTATCATCGTCAACAGGTACCATTGAGGTAGTGCTCTCGTGACCGCTTGGCAGGCTGTACTCTATTTGGTGGGGATATGCTGCCATTTTTTTACGACGTCGATAACATTTATTTATGGTGAGGAAATGTTACCCATTTTGCGGCCTGTTCGGTGACACTTAATTAAGGGGAGGTGCTGCCGAATTTAGGCGGCGTAGTGGGCCTCTCTTCTTTGGTTGCTCAGGTGGTGGTATTGCTAGGTGTTGTACCACTGGTTTCGAGCTAGCAGCAATTGGTAAGCCAGCCACTATCCTGTTTTAAGTGACATGTTGCTTAGTAACTGCAGTGCGTTTCTGAGGCACTTCTAGATTGACAGTGGCAGCACTACATTAGTCTCTTTTCAGATGCCTCATGAGCGTCGAGACTGCACTTAATGCCGATATCATTTCAGGGACCAATTCAAGACGATGCAACACACGACAACGATGCCGGTGGTTTTTTTTTTTAATAGTACTCACGAGGCGGCAGGTACTCAGAGTGAAGTGCATTAGCGTGATGCAGAGGGGGTTCCAGCAGTAGTGCACACTTCGGACTTGGTTCCAAGAGTGGTGTCAGTTGCGCAACGCAACATTATTTTTTTGAGAAGTGCAACAACCTGGGTGTTGTCGGCATCCTTGGAGCATGTTTGGTTGTGCGTGTGGTGGACTATGTTGTGTGACACTCGAGAATGATCTAGGACTCGCGTCGCAGTGTCAGTGCGAATACCCTTACAAGGGTATCCGCCTTGTTTTTTGCAAGCGACAAAAAATAGGCTTGGTTTGAAGTTTAGGTATACCGCGCGAGGCGCGACTGCGTCTGTGGTTTACGTTGACTGGATGGTTAACTAAAGTAGAGAGTGTGTGGGCGTGCAGACTTAAGGCGCACGTGATTCCTTTTCTTGTTGATGATTGTGGAGTCGGCGTAGTTGTCGGCCAAGTTTTTATTCTGATTAAACTAGGGTTAAAGAGATTGTGTCTCGTTGGTTGATGCGTTTGCCTATGACTTATGAGTACGTGCGGAGGACGACGTCGACAATAATATGGTTATGAAAGTGGTTCGGTAGGTTTGCGCGTCGCACAATATAGGTTTATTTATGTGTCCGTCAAAGCTAGACCCGACCTTGGGCCTAACCCTATTGGTTACAGTGGCGGACATTCATTAAAGAGATCTAGGGATCGAGATTGAGCGGCGACGACGTGGGGATAAAAGGGTAATGCAAAGGGACAGTGGGGATGAGAGCCTTACGGGATTATCCCCCTTTGGTTTTGCCGTTAGGGGCGTTAGGGTGGTGTTAGCTTTTTCCTTTTTTTCCCTCACCCGTCATGTTCTGACGATTAGGAGTTCTAAATATTTTATTATTTATTTGTCGCATTATTATCTGTTTGCTCCGGTGTTCCTTGAGGCAGGTGGCGACCCACGACACAGTAAGGAGACGGGTAGCCATGCCAAGAGCCGGCTGGCCGATGAAACCCCTCCCCACTTCGGCCTTCAAAGTCTCACTTAAGTATCTACTATTACTTTCGCGTTTTGTGTCGGGTCCGGTCCTCCTAAGCTCGTGTTTGGGCCTTGCAGTAGGGCCGCGTCCTCGGTCCCGCAATTGGCAGCCCATGGGGGACCGAAAAGTGGCCGGCGCTGCCTGAGAGAAGCGGGCAAAAAGGGAGTTCCCTGTGAAAGTGAGTCGGGCAGTTCGCTTGTCGGATTTGAGACAGGGGGGCAGAGGACTGGTCGGACCGCTATTGACTGAAGTCTCTCATAAATAGTCAAGCCGCCAAACAGTTGTGGAGCGATCGAGTGGTAGAGTTGGGGAGGGTGTCGTTGACACCAACACGAGATCGGGGAGATGAGGTCGGAGGACACGAATTAAGACGTCGAACTTAGGCGTTATATCTGACCAGAAGCGCTAAACAACGGAGATGGGCGAGATAGGAGTAGTGGGAGCAAGAAAAGTCACCATTCACTCGTTCCTTAGTTGAATCGAGCGAGGAGAACTGTGAGGCAGGGGTTTTAGACCAGGGCGAGGCGAGTGCTAAAGTCAGTGTGGACGATAGATTGGTTCAAACAGTCGTTAACAGAGAACGAGGTGTGCAAGGAGGTGTCGAGGAGAGAAACCATGGTGGGAGGGAAAACACCTATCTCCTCTGTTCCTCAACAGTTTTGAGTAAGGGAAAGGGCGATTTTGGGGTCTTAGCCCCGGACGAGACGCATAGTAGGGGTAGTTTGGTCGTAGAAATAGTAGAGAGAGAGCTAGTATAGAAATTAATGCGCGAAGCTATGGTGGTAGAAAAGATAGGGAAGACGACGAGTCAATAGTATTGCCGAGGAATTGAGGAAATCGACGGGAAAACAAGTTGAGGTAAGGGTTGAGCAGGTGGGCGAAACCGTATCCAGGGTGAAAATGGGTAGAAAGTTAGTAGGCGGAAAGCGAGAACGGAGAAGACGTGCACGATACTGACGGGAGTATGGGTATGGCGGAGGTAAAGGATCGCTTACCTTACTCGGCGTCGGTTGGGACCAAACGAGAAAATTTGTGAGGTAGGGGTTTCGAGAGGGGGGTGAGTACGTTGGTAGAGAGAGATTTGAAGTCGGGGCGACGAATTGGGTGATACGATGTGTTGGAATTGTGTGAGAAAAAGAGAGTTTTAGACGGAATGCATCTTTCCGTACTCTGACGGGAAAATTCATTCTGATTTTGCTCCTCCTCCCGAACGAAAAGGTGAAAGGGACAGTCGTACATGTGGGTATTTGCTCGTGGACTAAGAGGCTACTTATCGTAGTGATCAAAGGAGGTGAGGCAGGCTACGAAGACAGGGAACTACCTATCGGCCACTACGCAGTCCGCCAAGTTGCATGAAGCTACTGAGGGCGAGCCACAGAGTGTGGGGGAGGATCTGTCCGCTATCGAAATCACAGACAAATTCTACTACACGGAGTGAGGTTTGTGGAGAAGATTGGAAAAGGATGGTCGTGGATCGACTTATGCATTAGTAGCGGAGTCATTTTAAAATTCACTCGGTTGACGAGCGCAGGGCATGAGGCCAGCCGTGGGATACGGACTTACCTGTGGACTGGGGCGCTGCTTATTCACATTAGTTGAAGCGGTGAAGGGACGAGCGTGAGGTTGTAGAGTTCGCTCGCTGGCCAGTACGCTGCTCAATTCTGAGAAGTAGCCTGAGCCCGACCGCAGGGTTACGTCCCTGCTGATTGACTAGAGTGTCACTCGTCATACTATCTTGTGTGCATAGGGAGGCTTGCAAGAACTGTAGGATTACCGGTGGGCCGACACGCTGGGACAGAGCGAGCTACAGGCCAGCGGTAAGGGATGGTTTTAGACCGGTGCGCTGTCCGTACGGGGCAGTTGGGGCAGCTCGCGGACTCCCGTATAGCCGGTGCATTGCTCATTCTGTTGAGGAGCTAGTTGAGGCGTGAGGGTTGTAAGCTCTTCCATCGCTGATAGAGCTTGGGGTTGTGAGTTTGGGGGAGGGACTGAATTGTGAAAAGAGGTCATTGCTTGAGCCCGGGTCGTTAGGGAGACCAGCAACGCGCGAATTGACTTGGGTTTTGATTAAGCTATTGTTGTTTTACTGACCACCATTGCGGGGCCCTCAAGCGCATCCAGGCAACAAGGCCTTCTCCTGGGAGTTGAGTTAGTCCCCTTCCTGTATCTCGAGAGTCAGAAACCCCTCTTTCTGCCCTTTTTAATCTAAGTTTAATCCTGGTTACGAGAGGAAGGCGGCAGGCGGGATTGCAACCCATAGGACCGCAAAAAGACTCTATGGGGAATCAATCCACCAATTGTGGGAATTCTGCCAGAACTCGGGAGGAGTTTTGGAGGCAGGGAACTAAGAGGTAACCATCTATAAAACCCAACTATAACCCCTATCTGTAATTCTTGCTACAACTGACTGAATATACAATATGCGTCCTTACTTTGACTTTTATGTTTTGTTTTCAGAACAATTCAGACTAAAGAAAGGAATGTTTATGCAAATTCAGTTTCAGTTTTTTTTGTCTGACTAAAAATAGATTGTGAACAGGGGTTGCATCTGGGGGATAGGTAGGAGGAAGGCTGTATTGAATGGTTTTGACTAGGTCAACCAAAGGCAAGGGGAGTCTCCATAAGATTGGAGCGTCCAGTGCTACGTTTATTCGTAATTGCCTGAAGGACCAGATATGTTCCCATAAGATTGGATGGTCTGAATGCTTTCACTTGCGAGGGTTGTTTGTGCTTGATTTTCAGGGACCAAGCATTTTTCCACAAGATTTGATAACTTGGTTGCCTTATTTACTTGGGGTTTTCTTATATTTTGTTAGTTTCTGAAATAAAGTTGAACATGTTCCATAAGATTGGATGACATTGGTTCTCTTTTGTTTTATTCTGAGAAGGAATTTAGGCAAAGGACTAGGCAAGTTTCCATAAGATTGGGTGGTCTGGTCTGAAGCCACGCACATGCTGAAACCAAAAAGTTAAATTTGTTTATATTTTATACTACTTCATTTATGAACAGGCTAGTCAGACATTTTTCCATAAAACTGGATTGTCTGACTATAGCATATCATCTAACTTAAAAAATTATGAATTAAGAATAAAATTGTGGTAAGAACGGACAAGCTAAACCTTGATCTAAGATGACCGGTTCAATCATATGTTACCGTAAAAGACAAAGTGCAGACAATTATATATAACTTGGATACTTAAATGGTCCAGGGCGACTAAGCTGGCTAACCTAGTCATGTGCCCAAAGAAGAGAAAAGTTGGAAGTGCCCTGTGTTTGTGTTTATTCTATTGCTGAGTTAGACAGGTTCCCATAAGATTGGGTGGTCTAGCTTTATGCCTTATGTAAGTTGAATGTAAAGGGATAAATTATTGAAAGACTATGAACTATTGTTTGACAAGGTTAATTTTGGACTGATGAGAGTACTTACCTTTGTAGTTTGGCCTTGCATATGACTGATTAAGATTACTACTTGGTCTGAGTTTTAGTTTGACAAGTAGTTATTTTAGATGCTCGCCACATTCTAGAGCCATAGGAGTTGGTTTCAATTCCTGCATTTTTTTAGTTAAGTTTTCTTACTTAGGTCGATTTCTGCATTTTCTGGGATCATTTGTTGTACTTGATCTTGTATAAATCTTGGTAAGCTACTTTCTCTACGGGAAGCGCTGCCGAAATTTCTACAAAGCCAAGGAGTTAGTCAGATTTTGTCTTTTCAAAGTCCAGTCTGTCTGACTTTTTTACTTGTAAAAATATGAAAAATTTTATTTTTCTAAAGAGAGTGCTGCCCAAATTTTTGCTACTTCAGGGAGTTAGACAAAATTGAACCTTGAGAAGTCAAAGTCACTTTAGATTCATAACTTAGCTTTGTATAAATCTTGGATTTGCACTTTTCTAGAGGGAATACTGTCAAAATTTCTACAAATCTAAGGAGTTGGTTAAATTTTGTTTTAGTTGAACTCAGATTTACTATGGGTTTATATCTGACTTAGTAAAAATTTGAAAAGTTTTTTTTTTCTAAAGGGAGTGCTGCCCAAATTTTTACTAATTAAGGGAGTTAGACAAAATTTGACTTTCCATAATTATATATTACTTTTGTTTTCATATCTTAGTTAGTATAAATTCTGAGAAGGCACTTTTCCTACAGGAAGCGCTGCCGAAATTTTCTTTGTTTAAAAAAGATAAGATTATATCTTGACATATGACAATTTTGGGGATTCACTATGTATATAGAAGATCTGATTATAATTTACCCCTTTGTTAGGTACCTGCTTAGGGATAAATTTAGTATTGGTTAATAATAAACGATGTTTGAGTAAGATCGTGATATGAAGATTATGCTCCATAGACTTATAGATTTAGCTTGGGGATTGGTCTGTCTTGTGTTAGAAGTCCTCTTAATCGTTTGATTCAAAATTAAGACTAGATTCAACTTGATGCCACGAGGATCATCTTCTCTTATCACTGATAACAGGTCGGTTGCCGATTCATCGGTCTACCCCTCAACTTCAATTTACCCTCAATACTCAACTTAAAATACTTTAGCCCTTGTGGTTTCTATTGTTTTATTAAGGTTTTCACCCGGACTTTTATTGAATGACCATTTAACAAAGCTGTTGGGTATTTAATTATGGAAGGTGGGACAAAGGTTGAGGCTGCATGGCTAAAACGAGGGGTATGAGTAAAGAGAACGGTTGAAGTTGACTCCGTATAGTGTGTGAACTTTTGACTGATTCTTTGACGTGATTGCAGGTATGTTTTGTGGTTCAGACTTTGGATTTGACTGTCTGCAATCACATACATATATGTGGCTGTGAGAATTCCTACTGTGATTGTGAAAAGTGATCGTCACATACTTATTCTCCACTATATATATATACGTATCTATGTTTGGGTATTCGCGTGGCCTAAAGGGCCCACGCTTAAGGGTTAAATTGAGGTCAAGGTTGAGAAAGGAAGAGAAATTCCCACCCTTTACTGATTGTTTGTTTTTTAAAGATTTCTTAGTTGGACGTTGGTCCTGGGCCTGGATTCGAGGTCTTTGTTCAGGACATCCCATGTCCTAGACTCTGAATGGAAGGGATCAACCCCCGCGCAAAGCCTATTTGCCCTACCCACTAGGACACTAAGCCTAAAGGCCGAAGGTGCCGCGGGGGCCGCACGGTTGTTCCGTCAACCGTGCAATATCGTGAAGGGGGTGACCTTCACGATACTTTGAGTTTGACAGCTGAGTGTCATAAGCGGTACTCGGATCTACGAGGGACCGCTTGGTTATGAGCACTACATAGTACGCCATCATTGCGACTTCTTGCGTATTGATGCATTGCTAATCGATATGAGTTAGCCCTGCGTCCGCTCGGTTTTATACGAAGTCTCGCACGCGATGCCTATCCGATTTCCCCATCGGAAAGTTATGGGATGGCTACTGAGGGACTAGGAGCGGTCGCGTTGTTTGTTCCGTGTCGTTCTGTATATGTGCGTGTGCGTGCGTGTTCTAATTTTTTATGTCTTTAGAGTGGTGTACGTGTGGTGTGTGAGATTCGTCGTAGTCGACCGACGACGAGTCGCGCTTGGGACCTCAGCCCCCCAAGGCGTCGGTTAGCATGCGGGTCCGATAGAGACGTAAAACTGCGCGTACCCCCTATGCTACAACGAACAAGAAACGCCCTCAGTCTGTCCACCTCTGCGATTGCAGTTGATTAACTTTCGTACTGTGGACTGGTAGCTCGGCGGGGATATGCCCACCGAAGGGAGGTAACCACTCCCGTAAGGTGGAGGTAAGTCGTGCCTCGCGTAGGCCCTATCCTGTCGTAGGGGCTCGCGAGAGGTATGGCTGGCGCACTCGGCCAGAGCGACTTGCGGAAGCTCCACGCGTATTCATGACGAGGAAAATACCAGCTCCTGCGTGACGTGGTTGGGAGGGTCCCGCCCTGTTTTGTGCGGTGTTGGACCGATGCGCTCGACATCAGGCTATTTATTTTTTAAGGGGGGGCATGTGACGTAGTGCACGGTCCAACAAAAAATTGTTGGGACGCAAGCGACGTAATGTCCGTCTGGATTCATGAAACTTACAGTTTTGACATTGGGAACCGCCTTGATTTTTTTGGGGTACACACGGTGTCGAGCGCACCAGTCCCGCAGGATGGCAAAACCAAGGGGGAATAGTCCGTCAGGCCCTCAACCCCTCCGCCTCTACACATGATTCTAATAATCCTACACTGTCCCTGATGCCGTTCTCCATACGAGCGCACATGTCGTGGACAAACGTATCAGTAAAAATGCAATATCATTTAATCCTAGTTTAAATCAAGAACAAAAAAAAAATGGCCGGCAACCGCGCCGACTCTACAATCATCAACAAGAAAAAAGATCACGCGTGCCTTAAGTTTGCGTGTCCACACACTCTCTATTTCTAGTCAATCACTTAGTCGACGCTATCCGAAACACAACCACGACTCGCGTGGTGCTCTTAGACTTTTTCACTTACAAAAAACCTGGGAGGATATCCTTGTAAGGGTATTCGCACCGACAACGGAGTGAGTGGTTTTATACTTGGAGCCACCTGGTGCTGAGGGCGGTAGTGTGGGACTGCTTGGGACAACCGGGGACCACTTGGGACCAGTTGCCACTGATGTGGGACCAGTGAAGTTTTTTTGGTCATGCATGTGAAAAGTGGGATGTGACTGGAGTATGGGTTGTTGGATGTTTGAGACTTTTTGGTTGTTTTTTAGTATGTAGGTAGGTAAAAATGTGCTGGCAAGGGAGATTGATTGTGCCTGTTGAGGAGTGGTGAAGAGGACTGTCTTCTTTCTACCTATTACTTGCATGCTTATCAGAAAAGACTTGTTATTTTAAAAAAGGTTAATTCAGTACCCATCATGAAAGGAATTTGATTCAAATAAAGCAGAAAAGGATAAACAGACTTAATATTTTCCTGAAAATGACCCTTTTTATCCTAAATGACCTTATATATCTATACCTATCTAAATAATTACCATTTTCTATCTTCTTCGACTATTTTCGTCTAAGCTACTTTGAACTTATACAAAATGAGAAACAATTTAGAACTACTCGCGGTGGACACGTTCTTTGTCTAGGAAGAATCTGGGCGGGGGCTCGTCGTCTTAGGAGTTGACCTTTAGTGGGTCATTCTATGGGGGGTACTTTACTGATTCGGTGGAGACATTCCAACTCCTAAGATCCAAGTCTTTGGCTCGGGCGAGGAGGAGGAGTACCCCAGACCACTTTCTAGAGGATGGGACATGCAACACTTCGAGTAATGTACCTGATCAAGAATCATCCTCAAAGCGGCGTTGTCGGTGTGAATACACTTACAAGAGTATCCGCTCTGGTGTTTGTAAGTGGCCAAAAAAAAGTTTGATTTGAGAATTGAGAAAAAAAAGTTGGGTGTGTCGAGCGAGTCGTGGTCTGCTTTCTTTTGTGACTAACTTTGTGTTCAGAGGAGAAGTAGAGAGTGTGTGGACTCACAGTTTTGTGACGCCCGTGATGTTTTTTATTGATGTTATAGAGTCGGCGCATCCTTCGACCAACTTTTTGTTTTCGATTAAGTAAGGATTAATAGATCTTTTCTTTTAGTCGGTACTTTTGACTATGGCCCGTGCGTGCGTGCGGAGGTTTGCATAGTAACAGAAGGGTGTCTCTGTGCATCTACCCGCCAATGAGATTTCTTTCGGAGTCTCAGCGAAGGCGTGTGTGGACGGGGTTCGTCGAGACGAAGGTCGGGGCGCCCGCTAGCGAGATGGTAAGGACGACCTTGAAAGAAGCGTTTAATTTTTTGCGGAGGGCAGCGTCGATGTGGTTGCGTTTTTTTTGTGGTGAATGGAGTATACGGTGAAGTAAAACACGGACCTGGTCTTCCCGAGGTAGATGAGGGAGTTGGCGAGCATGGGTTCGACAGGTCGGCTGAGGTGTGGCCTTAGTGTGTTTCGGTAGGTCCATGCGCTGCTCGACACCCGTGTATATAGAATTGCACAACTGCAATACCTTGCCGTGGGCTTAATAATATTGGTTACAACATTGGATTTTCAACACGGAAGTACGGGGATCGAGACCAACAACCGGCTACGAAGGAGTGCAGGAGCATTACTGAAGGAAACTGAGGGGTTGAGGGTTCTGTCGGACTATCCCCCTCGGTTTTGTTGCCGGCCCCGACAGCGGGTCTGATTGGCGGGATCGAGGGGGTGTTAGTGACCCTCTCTATTCCCCAACCCCCACTTCCTTTTGCTTTTTATTTTTACTTTATTATTATTATTATTATTATTATTTTTATTTTTATTTTTTGGCACGATACGGATGGGGAATCTGTCTCCGAAGAGTAGTTTGGTTCTTGTGATGATCTCTCATGAGAGCGGCGTCTTATTAGTAGATACGGAAGACAAATATGGTCTCCCGGGCCCTTCTTCGTTCGTCATGCCTAGAAAGAATATGGCATGTCTGGCCGTCGTACAAACCAGGGGAATGATCCTTCTCTCCGTGTGATGATGGCCTCTGGCCCTGGTCTCTGGCAATCGGTGGTTTGCTAGGCTGCGGTAGCCTCTTTTACTCGTCGTATCAGAGTCTGCTTCCCCTTTTTGTCTTATGTCCGGTGAGCTGCCTGTGGAAGACTCCGAACCCTCTGCCCGCAAGAAACCCGAGCCAAGCAGCGTTGGATCATCTCCAATAAGGTAGTTGTCCATCAAAACTTTGGATTTTGAAGCGGACGAGAGGTGTGAGGGTTCTTCTTCCAAACCCCATTCTGCTCCTAGCAGCAGATTCGTCTGGTGTCCCAGTCTGCCTTCCGCCCACCTTCCCGATCTTCCACTACATTGTTGTCCTCTTCCTCTACTCAATAGACCATGTCTTTGTCCAGAGTGTCCTCTAGTCCCCTCTCTCTTTTCGTACCAGCGATCCCCTTAACAGGCATATGCACAACTGCTGCCAAACAGAGTCCCCTCCCTCTGTGCAAGTTGGACTCTCTCTTGCATTCCTACAGCATGGGGGTAATACCCGCCTGTAGTCGCAATGGGGTGGTACAGCGGGTGGGGATCTGCGTGTGGGGGATGCTGGTGGGGGAGATATTGTGGCAACAAAGAGGATGTACCCTGTACAGATCAGGGCTGGATCGTGCCTAGGTGCAACGGAGTGGTACCCGGAGGTGGGGGAGTTCCAATTGGGCCGTACGCTTGGGAGTGCCACGATGAATATTCATGGGCCTGAAGGACCACCGATACCGCTCCTTGGAGCACAGTGCCCCTAGTGCAAATTCCCTGAGCCTGGGTCGGATCTTGAAAGTAGCGGCGTTGGAGTTCCGACTGGGACCCCATTTGGGGTGGTTGCTGGTAAGACGGCTGCACCCAATGCTAGTTGGAGAATTGTGGCACAACCTGCACGGGCCGAGCTTGCTGTTGCTGTTGCATTCCCGACCCCGTTCGAGTTTGTCTGACAGCCGCCAAAGGGGCTGCTAGAGCCTGATTGGCCGTTTGTTTTCCTGCACTTGAGTTAGCAGAACGATCCCCTGCTGGCCGCTGTGGACTTGGTGCCTGGGGTACTTGAGGGGGAAGTCTCGAATTCGCCCAGGCCCTTCGTGCTCTTCCTTTCGCTTCTCGCCTCGGGCAGTTCTCTTCCGTGTGGAAGTACCACCTGCACTTCGTGCACCAGTCTGAGTATGGGGTTGCAATCTTAACCGTCCAGACCTCTCCTTTAGGAGATTTGATGGTGAGGGTATCCTCCACCCTAAATCGTGTCATCGGGTCCATATGTATCTTAATGTTCATCAGTCTCGGTCTCGATCTGTCGGATTTTGGTGGGTGCATTTGTTTGGCCCTTCCAATCAACCCCTCCGTGGCCGACGGCAGATAGCAAAGTACGTCCAGGGGGAGTCGAAGAGCAATAATCTAGAAGTTAACCTCCGCGCCTCTAAGCTTCACTTCTTTGACCTCTGCTTTCGCCATCCATGGTTTCATCAAAACCGGATATTCTTTATTGGCCAGCGTAAGTTTGATGGAGCCTTTCTATACCAGCCAATTGGCTATTTCCACCGCCTTGGCCAGGTATGACAGTACGTTTGGTCCTTCGAATTTAATCCTCCCCCTTCAAATTTATAGATTAAACAGCCTCCTGGCAAACCAGCCGTCCTCATAAGCCCGAACCAGGTCCTCCTTACGCTTCTCGATAGATCTCTCACCTCCTCTTGAAAAATGAAGATAACCGTCCTCTCCTTCAACCACCTTTCCTTGATTTCATCGTAGGACTCGTTCACTTTAAAACGCTTACCTCTTTCGTCAATTACCACTTCTCCTAGGTTTTGGCACAGACCCTCGTCATAGCACTGTCCAATAGCTTGTCTAGTTCTTTCCTCCACTTCCCAAAAGTTTGTCCGCGGGCGTGGGTGGGCTCTCTCCCTTCCCAATTCAGCCTCCCTTCCCTCTACCTCCATCCTTATGCTGGCGAGCAACTCCCTGCCTCTGGATTCTCTTCGTCTAGATCTCACCCCTCATCTAACACGGTCAATCCCTGTGATCTGAAAGGCGGCTTCTCCTAGCCGATAACAACTCGGATCTGCACTTCAGAATTTGGGGAAAAAGACCTACGAGATCCGTGTATAGTATTGACCTTGGGACTTCTCGCGTGGACTCTCTCTTGACACGGCTCCGATGGGAGGGGGTCAAACCTTCCCCATTGACTATCACTTTGTTCTCCTACCTAACCAATCAGGGTTCCCTGCTCGGGTGACGTCAGCAGACAGCGGCTCCAATCTAATCCTCTGTTCCTTCTCCTTCCTTGTTAGAGTTCTCTTGCTCACCAGGATGAGCCTCTAACCAGTATTTCTTGACTTCGGCAAACCTAAATGGGATTGACCTAAGCCCTAAATAAAACATCATGCGAATACCCCAACAGCAGTTCTGACGTAATAGTACTTACCGTTAGTCTTCTTCCTCTGTGGGGTAGGGCTACCTCGATAGGATACTCTCCGGTAATACCGGAACCGGCGCCTGGCAGGTGAGGTGAACCCTCCGTGCCCCGTCGGCGATGGCGGGGTTGACGGCGAGGCAAGGCAGGAAAACCGACATACCTACCGCCGTCTCCTACCGGCGCCGGTTCGGAGCGGCAATTGTTAGCGCTGAAGTAGCGCAGCCGCCCAGCCGCAGCGCCCCCTCTTTCCCCCCCCTATGATTTGGTAATGAATGATTCTACTTCCAAAAAAAAAAAAAAAAAAGAAGTTTATTAGGTGACAGGTATAATTGAATTGGTAGCCTTTTCGGCCCTGCCGTTGGCCCAGTAGCCGTCGGCCTGGTATTCCTGAGCCAACGGCCCAGATGGACCTAGAATAGACCTACGGGTACGGTTAGGTCCACACAGGTAGGTCCAACAGCTGCCCTCCTAAACGGTACCGGCGGGCCCTACCGCCGCTCTACCGGAAGGCCTACTGCCACCGTACCACTATGTGTGTGTGCGTGTACCCCAGTGGGCGTGGTTGTGCACGCGCGTGTGTGTGTGGGTGCGCGCGTGTGTGTGTGTGGGTGCGCGTGCGTGTGCGTGTTCGCGTCGGTGTGCGTGGGTGTGTGTCGGGGGGGGGGCGGGGAGCCGGTGTCTACACACACACACACACACACACACACACACACACAGACACAGAGAGAGAGAGAGAGAGAGAGAGAGAGAGAGAGAGAGAG
>BFEA01000315.1:1146542-1164629 GCA_003427395.1 Chara braunii | reverse complement strand
GGGGGGGAGAGGGTTGTTGGGGGAGGCGGAGGAGCAAGTACGGATGGATTACTATTTTGTCGATTACGCCATGTGAACGTACTGTTAAGTAAATCGTTGAAAAGTCTCATTGTGACTGTTATGTCCTCAGTACACTCTTTTTTATCGACAAAAGGAAAACAATGGGCGTCGCTCCACTACCCTCGACAATCGCAAAAGACAAAAATCATGGCGGTGTATCTTTCCATGTTCTAGCGGTTGATTCATTCTCATTTTGCACATTTGGAGAGTAGTGAAGCGAGGACCAATATCCTATTATCCTCAGGAAAAATAACTAGCAAAAACAAAAAAAAGAGATCAAGCTGGTACTACAGGCTTCGTCTCGTACTACTAATTTACATCCATCCTCTTATGTATATTGCACACTCCTTTTTTGTTCTGTTTTCTGTAGTTTTATATGAATAATAAAAAGGGTGACGGTCTTGAGATATCATCTTTTATTTTTTTTTAGATTTTTTTAGATTTTTTTTTTTTTTTGTTTAGATATCATCTTTGAACTAACCGGGCCCAGGTAATTCAGGTAATTCAGGATGAATTTACTTTGGTCATTTGATTGTAACTGGATTCGAACTTGAAGACTTCATGGGTGTATACCAGCTGAGCAAGGCCCGTTGGTCCGTTTCACACTCGTCCTTGTTTTTTTGCAGATAACGTTCAGGACACGACACCCCATCCCGCCTTCATTCATCCTTTCCATCTGTGAACGACTTATCCAGATCCAGTAAAACACGACCGTCCTTAACAGCTCCGCGGGATTCTACCACTTCAGCTCTGCTCCATCTATTCTGTTTGAGTGATTGGGGGATCGAGGACCGCGTGACACGTGTCTCAAAGGACGCACACACACACAAAGAGAGAGAGAGAGAGAGAGAGAGAGAGAGAGAGAGAGAGAGAGAGAGAGAGAGAGAGAGAGAGAGAATAAGAAGGAGAACAAAGAGATTCTACCACTTCAGAGAGCGAGAGAGAGAGAGAGAGAGAGAGAGAGAGAGAGAGAGAGAGAGAGAGAATAAGAAGGAGAACAGAGAGAGATTCTACCACTTCAGCTCTGCTCCATCTATTCTGTTTGAGTGATTGGGGGATCGAGGACCGCCTGACACGTGTCTCAAAGGACGCACACACACACACACACACACACACACACAGAGAGAGAGAGAGAGAGAGAGAGAGAGAGAGAGAGAGAGAGAGAGAGAGAGAAGCGAAATGGTGCTAGTTCTGGCTTTAGGTGATTTGCACATCCCACACAGGGCGGCAGATTTACCGCCAAAGTTCAAGGCTATGCTTGTTCCGGGGAAGATTCAGCACATATTGAGCACAGGCAATTTGTGCATCAAGGAGGTTTACGATTACTTGAAGAGCCTTTGCAACGATGTCCACGTGTCGAAGGGCGAGTACGACGAAGACCCCCGGTTCCCGGAGACCAAGCTCCTAAATATAGGCGGTTTTCGAATCGGTTTGTGCCATGGCCATCAGGTGGTCCCCTGGGGCGATGTGGAATCTCTGGCTATGCTGCAGCGGCAATTAGATGTCGATATCTTATTGACCGGTCACACTCATCAGTTCAAGGCCTATAAACACCAAGGCAGGCTCATCATCAACCCGGGATCCGCTACCGGAGCCTATAGCAGTATGACCTACGACGTGAATCCCAGCTTTGTGTTGATGGACATTGATGGCATTCGGGTAGTAGTCTATGTGTACGAGCTTGTCAACGGCGAGGTGAAGGTGGACAAAATCGACTTCAAGAAATCCGTTCAGGCTACCCAGCAATAAAGTTTCTGACGGCTAATGGGCCCCCCAATCCCATGCGAACTCGGAAGCCAAGCGCCACTAAGCCGGAATAATCCTGGGATGGGTGACCTTTTAAGAGATCTGTAAGCTTTTGTGTTGATGGAGGTCGATGATGGCCTTAGGAGGGTAGAGTAGTGTATGATGCGTACGAGCTTGTCAATGGCCTTATTAGGGTAGAGGTGGACAAAATGGACTCTTTATTAAGAATTCAGTTCAGGCTACCCAGCAATAAGTTTCTGGTGGCTCATGCGCCCAATGCCATGCGAACTCGGAAGCCGAGCGCCGCTAAGCGGGAATAGTCCTCGGATGGGTGACCTTTTAAGAGCTCTGTAAGCTTTTGTGTTGATGGAGGTCGATGATGGCCTTAGGAGGGTAGAGTAGTGTATGATGCGTACGAGCTTGTCAATGGCCTTATTAGGGTAGAGGTGGACAAAATCGACTCTTCAAGAAATCAGTTCAGGCTACCCAGCAATAAGTTTCTGGCGGCTCATGCGCCCAATCCCATGCGAACTCGGAAGCCAAGCTCCGCTAAGCCGGAATAGTCCTGGGATGGGTGACTTTAGCGTAGAGTAGTGTATGATGTGTACGAGCTTGTCAATCAATGGCCTTAGGGTGAAGGTGGACAAAATCGACTCTTCAAGAAATCAGTTCAGGCTACGCAGCAAGTGTCTCAGAGATCCTATTCCACCGGCAGGTCTGAAAAGATTACAAAAAATGTATACACACTCACCAGAATGGATAAGGAGCCGGAACCATAAGGTTCGGTTAAAAAAAAAAAAAAAAAAAAAAAAAGTGTCTCAGAGCTCTGTAAGAACCCGCCGGAGCTGGACGATGTTGATATCTTCAACAAGAAACTCTGCTGCAACCTTACTTTCTGTTGATGGAGTTAGATCGCCTTAGGGTGGAGTAGTGTATGTGTACGAGCTTGTCAATGGCGAAGAGAAGGCGGACAAGGCTACCCAATCAGTTTTTTTATCAGAGCTGTGTATAAAGCTGCCGGAGGTGGACAAGGCCATATTTTCAGCAAGAAACCGCTTTGGGTGGGCTGCATTAGTTATCTGCACAGCTTTGTATTGAGATGGAGTTCGATGGCGTTCGGGGGGAGCAGATCAGGGTTATGTGTACGAGCTTGTCAATGGCGAGGCTGAAGGGGGACAAGAAGAAAATGGACTTCAAGAAAGCAGTTCAGGCTACAGAAGAAGTTTTTCAGAGCGCTGTATAAAGCCACTGGAGCTGGACAAGGTTGATATCTTCGACAAGAAACCGCTTTGGGCGGCGGGTAGGAGTGTATGTGTACGAGCTTGTCAATGGCGAGGTGAAGGTGGATGAAGACGACTCCAAGAAATCGGTACAGACTGCCCAGCAAGGTTTCCAGAGATCTGTATAAAGCCGCTGGAGCTGGTTTAGGGTCGACGTCTTCAAGAAGAAACTGGTTCTGGCGGCCTGCGGAAGTTTCTCAGGGATCCAAAAAAAGCTGGAGGTTGACAGATGTGGCATATTTGAAAAACTGGTTTGGGCTACGTACGTGAGGTTTTTTTTTTTTTTTTTTTTTTTTTTTTTTTTTTTTTTAAACCACCAGTACCTTTCCCAGGCATTTTTGCCGAATCGCGGCGGCTAACACGGAGGCCGCACTCGGCCTCTGGCGGCGACTAACACGGAGGCTGCACTCGGCCTCTGGCGGCGGCCAGATGCGCCGCCAAAACTCGGTGTGCAGGGCCCACGGCCGATGGCTGGGAAAGGTACTGGTGGTTTAAAGGGTGGACAGCCTTGAGATATCAGTGTGAAACTGACTGGCCCTAGGTAATTACCCAGGGAATTTCGCCCATCTGGTTCCAGCTGGACTCGAACTCACACCTGCATTTTAACAGTTATGGGTATACCAACTGAGCTAAGGCCCACTGGTTGGTTACGTGAGGTTTTCAGTGCTTGCTCCGAAAAACTCTGGAGTCTAGAGATGCGTAAGAAAGCCTGCGTCTGGACAAGATCTGTTATTTTCTACGTAAGGAATCCTGCGTTCGAACCAGGGTTCTTCGGGTGGGCTGCGTAAGTGTTTCAGGCCTTTAAAACTCTGGGGCCAAGTCCTGTTTACCCGAATTCTCTCAATTTTTTCTAACTGTAGATTACGAAGATCGACGGCCAGATAGGAAGAATGGGTGCAAGTGGGACTTGGCCCCTGGAGCTGGACAAGCTGGACAAAAAGATTGTCTTTCTTTCTTTCTTTTTCATATATATATATATATAGGGGCCGTCACTACGCGGCCATGCTGTGCCTCTAATGCTTCCTTTGTTTCGTGGGTGTCTTGATTGCTTGTGATGGGGTGTGAACCGACAGTCTGTAGAGTTTTCCACCTGGTGTGGGTGAGTTTGTCACAGCCCCTCGTTTGTTGCCCTCTTCTCCCTCTCTGCCTACGGTATACCGGGCAGCTCTGTTTATATATAGGTTCAGCCTCCTGATGAGTCGGTGAAACTCCGACGAAACAGTTTGTCACAGCCCCTCGTTTGTTGTCCTCTTCTCTCTCTCTGCCTACGTTTTTACCGGGCAGTTCTGTTTGTGACGATATATAGACTGACTTCTTTCAAACCACCTGCAATGTTTCCCAGCCATTTTTCTCTGATGGGGCCATTTAACTCGCCTTGACGTCGGTGGCACGGCCTACCGGAGCTAAATGGCTGGTGGCGCCAACGTTTCTAAGTTTCTCAGTGCTCTCTGAAAAACCCGCCCGAGCTGGACAAGGTTTGACTTCAAGAAACCGGTTCGGGTCCTCCTGAGGGCCGTCTAATCATAAGTTTCAGTGCTGTGAAAAGCTTGTTCGGGTCCTTCGGAGGGCCATCTAATGATAAGTCTCAGTGCTGTGAAAAGTCTGGAGGCAGACAAGGTTGGACTTCAAAAAATGGGGGTCGAGGGTACGGAATCGGTTTTGTCAGTGCCTGCTGTGAAACGTGTGGAAACAGCTGATTCTGCGGTGGCACCAGATCTACGGCGATCATTGGTTGGTCGGTCGTCTGGTCCGACAGGGGAAGTGGTGGTATGTGTCGACTGCGCCAGCAAGTGGTCTTTTAACTGTGCCACCAGAAACTGGTGGCCAACGGGGCCCGTTGTATGTAGCGTTGCCTTTCAACATCAATCGACTCAGAAAGTGCTTGTAACTTTGATTCTTTCTGATCAATGCTTGGGGTAAGCTTCTTGTCATTTCTTTCAATTCTTCATGTTGCAGAGTGGAGTCCTGCTGTGTGGGCAAGAATTTAGTCCAGCGATCGTTGAGAGGAGAGGGGGCTGCCCCAGAAAGTGTGGCGGTGTGATCGGTGCGTGCTGCGCTGGCCTGTCGAATATTCGAGTTCGAGTTCTGAGGCGTGTCTCATTGCTCTCGATGTTGGGTAGGGAGTGTTGTCATAGCCAGGTCCAGTTTTGGGGTAGGTGGATTTTCATAAGTAGCTCGGAGGGTTGAAAGGAAGGAAAAAGTTGTTCATGTATGGATCAGACGAAATAGGGAACGAAACGAGGAGGGAAAGATGAGGCCAGCAGGGTGTACGAAAGTTGCACACACAGAGAGAGAGAGAGAGAGAGAGAGAGAGAGAGAGAGAGAGAGAGGGGTTGCAACAGTGGCTGAGGTCAACGAAGTGAGGAATATAGAGCGCTGATCAAGCAAAGCAAAAGGAAGGAATGTGTCGTTTGCGGGTGTCTTCTGCCGCCATGCAAGGAGATGACAAATGGGGCTCTTCTAACCTATGCTGCAAAAAGCCACATACAGGTCTCTCTCGTCATCTTCGCACAGTTTGGTCGCTATTGCTGTATCAACGGAGTGACCACGATTTGCCAGTTTGGCTGTGCCTGATCGAGTGCATTGCACACAAGAATGGATGCTTGGGTAGGAGTGGACTTGGAGCTTGGATCCTCGCTTCCACAAAGGTGCTCGGTGGATAAGGATAAGGTCCTCTCTCTCTCTCTCTCTCTCTCTTGGATTTCGAGCTTGGATCCTCACTTCCACAAAGGTGCTTGGTGGATAAGGTCCTCTCTCTCTCTCTGTGGGGACGCCTTTGTCTACCGTGTATTGTTTATTCTGTTGGTAGTACGTGGTACAGAACCGTAGGGCATGTCATATGATTGGAGTTGTCCCTTTTTTGGTGGCTTTGCGGCGCAAGGGTCCAAAGTCATGTAATAGGGAGGAGGAGCGGGGAAGGGTGGCTTTTCAGTGAAAGTTTGTCCAAGGGGTGGGGGGGGGGTTGGAAAGAGCAAAGAGGAGGAGCAAGAAAGTGCCAAACTGATGCAAGAATGGAGCACCAAGTGAAACAAAAAAGGAAAAAAAAGAGGAACACGAAGTCAATAAGTATAATACAGACTGCCATCTATAAGTGGTAGGGAAGACAGGTTGGTGAATTCACTGAGTCGAACGAGTCGTGGTGATGTTTTGCATCAGTGAGTGTTCATTGCATCCCTGTCCTCTGCTCCCGCCCCGCTCTCCTGTTTTTGGTGACTGTGTGGTGATCAAGTTACTATTAGCATGTTCCAGGTTGTGCTTAAATTCTGTGCAGAGTTTGTGCAAAGGATTAGATTGGAAGGAGTTAACAACAAAAAAGTACCAAAAAAAATGCATCACATCAGGAGGAGGAGGAGGAGGTGGAGGAGGAGGGGGTATAGTGCAGGCAATAGGTCAGGATATTTGCATGTCAGCCTTCAGGAGGAGCATATATGTTCAGCGTCCTGATGAGTTGGCGAAACTCCAACCAAACAGTTTGTCACAGGTTTACCGGCATTCTGCCTGGCCTGAACAAGACGGGACGAACGGCCGAACGTTCAACTCCGCTAGAGACATGTTTGGCCGAACCCGAATGCAAAAAAAATAAAAAATAAAAAAAATCCGAGAAAAACTATGTTATGAAAAAAAAACAAAATAACAAATAATAAAAACTGAGCAACTTTTGCCTGGGCGTCATCTCGAAATTCTTTAGCAAATTTAAAATAGAAATGAAAATCGTATACTCTGTTTTACCGTTTTACAATATATACATATTGGACTCGTCAGGAGGAGAGAGAGAGAGAGAGAGGGGGGGGGGGGGGGGGGGGGGGGGGGGGGGGGGGGGGGGGGGGGGGGGGGGGGGACACAAAGTGCTATTTTCAACGCTGCCACAGTGGCCCGGGACCACTTGCCCGAACACAATATATATATATATATATATATATACAGCCTCCTGATGAGTCGGTGAAACTCCGACGAAACAGTTTGTCACAGCCCCTCGTTTGTTGTCCTCTTCTCTCTCTCTGCCTACGGTTTTATCGGGCAGTTCTGTTTGTGACGATATATATATATATATTCTGTTTGTGACGATATATATATATATATACAGGGTTACCAGGACGAACGTTCGGAGGCCCCCAGGCCAACCTCCGAATGTTCGGGCGTTCGGGCAGGCGTTCGGGCCCTGTCCCCTGCTTTGATTTTCGTCACAGGTACCTTGAGGGCAGTGGTTGGTGGTCCCCACCACCTCAGGGTATCAGTTGTCGGGCAGTCGTTGATGCTTAAGCACAACCGGGGTTAAGGTGGATTATCACTTACAGTGTAATCAGTTAGAGGACTCTGCAGACTGTAGAGGGGTCATCCTCCTGTTGAGGCGGTGAAACTCCGACGAGACAGTTTGTCACAGCCCATCGTTTGTTGTCCTCTTCTCCCTCTCTGCCTACGGCTTACTGGGCAACTCACAGAGAATTTCCCTCCAGGATCCCCTGAATAAGAAAATGGAGAGGCAAGCTGTAAAAGACAAAGTACCTGGTCCGGATCCATCCTCCTATTTGCCGAAGAATTGTCAGCCGACTGCTGCAGGATGGAGGGAGGCAAAAAATAAAAATGCTGAGAGGAAGAAAAATGACCCCCCCCCACAAAAAAAAAAAAAGAAAAAAAGAAAAAAAAAAAAGCCCCCCAGCAGTCAACACAGTATCCAGCATCCTCAACACAGTCTGAACAGCAACGGCAGGAGGAATTGAGAAATGCGGCGATAGGTACAAATGAGCCAACTGTAGACGGGACTGTGGGGGTAGACAGAGATCAGGGACAGGATGGGTATGATGAACAATCAGAGCTGATGGATGTAGACGTTGTCAAGGATGTTATGATCCTGCCCAATTTTGAAGTACACATTCATCAGATAATACAATGCCATCCAGTTGCAGAAAGAAATGAAGGAACTTGAGAGGAGAGAGAGGGTAAGAAGAAGAAGAAGAAGAAGAAGACAGAAAGAAAAAGAAGATGATGTACACCATCATAGACAAATGATAATGCTTTTCTTCGCCAAACATTCTCCTCCTCTCTTATTCACACAAGAAATAGTAGTACAATGTTGAATGGCTGGACCACAATCAATGTCCGAATCCCTCTTCCACTGCAGGTATCACTTGAGGTCCACCATAGCCATGGCCGCCTCCCTCACTCTTCACTCTCAGAGGCCGAGGCTATGGCGGACTACTCGCGCCTTGCCCTGATGTCTGAAGGACAGCACAAAGCAGCTATGGCTGCTCTAGCTCAGGCCGCCATGCCTGACTCTGCCTCGAGGTTTCTTGGTCTAGCCTTGCCCCCACGGGGACCTTCCTGCTGCAGCGCCCACCAAGGTGATGAAGATGGCTGCCACCATAGCCAGGTAAGTACCTCTGGAGCTCCCCCTTCCTCCTGGTCTTCTCCCTCCTCCGTGTCCTTGCTCCTTCCGCAGCAGCGCTGCTCTTGCTAGCGCTGCTCCAGCCAGCGCTCCAACCAGTGTGTCGCCAAACTTGCACATCGACAACGAGGCTGGGCTCTTCGCCCGGCCGGGAGGTATAGCAGCCTGCTTGCCTCTTGGGCGGTGATTTCCAGGCCGCTCGGCCTTCCAAGCAACCGATAACTCCTCCCTTTCAGAGGGAAACATCATTGCAGACTCTGATATTGCCCATACAGGCCCTAGACTGGTTGGACTGGTACCCGCCTAGACTTAGCCTACAACTACTGGTTCTCTAAAAATGCCACTTTTGTCTTTTTCTACTTGGCCTCAAGTACCCGGCACATCTACCTCTTCAGGGTGTGGTACCGGCCTACCTGCTACTTGAGTGTTTCCCCGCTGCTTCAAGTGTTGCGGGCCTCTTCCCATGCCACTTGAGTGTTTTCCCCTCTGCAATCTCAATGTCACGGCCACAGGTAACTACCGTCCCTGAGGGTGTGGTACCAGCCACTTCAGGGTGTGGTACGGGCCTACCTGCTACTTGAGTGTTTTCCCCGCTGCAATCCTCAATGTCACGGCCACAGGTAAGTACCGGCCCTGAGGGCCCAACGAACAAACAAGTGCCCTTGCGGGTCACACACACACTCAAGCCATAAAGCACTCAGACAGACATGCAGACCAGCAAGCGTGCACACACACAGACTTAGAGAACTTAGTAGCAAACGGGAAACTCAGCAACGCATTCAGTCTATGAGCAAAACTCGTAAATCAGCTGTGTGGTTCGGTCCGTGTTTGGCTGGGTCATCACACTACCCCCACCTTAAGAGCGAGGTTCCTTCGAGCGAGTAACTCATTTTGAGTTCCCGGCAAACGCATCGTAAGCAAACAAAGCAAAGAGATTTCGAGAGTACTCTGTTGCAGTGAGCTTTGCAGAGATTTTGGATACAGCGTTAGAGACGATTTGACGTTCGTAGGCTTTAACAACGCGAGGTGTGCTGCGCAGCAGTTCCTTTGTGGAGATCCAGTAGAGATCGTCCAATGGGTGATACATAAAGTGAACTTGGTACTGTCTGTTACATCCCTTTCCTATGTTCTGTTTGATTCTATCGATCTCATCAGCACCATCGGTTGCACCTGGAATCATGTTTTCACGGTAATCGAAGGACTTAGCGTCATGGTGAATATACAGTTTTGATGCATGAAAAAGGGGGTATGTGCGCAGATGAGGTGCCTCAACAATTGTGTATGAGGGGCCAACCCATCCTTGCCAATCACTTCTAGAACTTCCCACGGACCATAATAGAGCGGAAGAAGTTTGCGTGAGACTCCCGCTTTTTCTAAGAATTCAAACATCTTGACCCAGATATAACTTTCTACTTCGATATCCGAAGGTCGACGCTTAGGCCTATCGGGTATTAAACCAGCTTGCTGTTCAGGGAATAGGGAGGAGAGCGAATTGCGAATTTGCCAACCGTAATGCGGTCTGTTTGAAGAATGAATGAAGTTCAAGTTGTTGTACAACCTCTTGACGGAATACAACTCTTCATCCCACGTCTCTTGATCCGGAATGATTAAAGCGCGTAGAAATTGAAACAGTCTGGTTGATTTCCTCAGCCAAACCATTGGCTTCGAGATGTAGGTCAGATGTCATGCATAGTTTGAGGCCAGGGAGTTCGGACGTAAAGTCCTTCCATTCGGTACTTATGAAGCGCAGGTCCCGATTGCTCACAAAAGTTTTCGGGATTTTGAATTGCAGAATATACTATTGTTTGAACTCACGGATCACCAATGCAGTTGGGGCATGAGATGGTAAAGGAGTCAGATTGAGGAATTTAGAGAAGCGGTCAACAATCACCATTACTTGCAAATAGCCGTTCTTACTTACCTTTTCCATGCCGGTGAAGTCGATAGAGATTGACTCCTCGGGTCCATCGGGAATGGGAAGGGGTGCAAGTAGCCCCATGGGCTCTTGTCTACATGGTTTGATTCGTTGATAGACTTGACACTCAACCACAATCTTTTCTGCAGATCCCTTCATACCAAGTCAATCAAATTGTCTTAATAGGTTTTCGTATGTTTTTTCCACGTCGAAGTGTCCACTCCGGCCATGAGCCAAATCCAAGAAGTCTGTGCGGAGAGGCTCATGGTTGGGCACACACAAATGGTCGTTATTCACATAGCGTCAGAAAACCAGTCCATAATCGTAAAAATCAGGCTGACTGCTGGGGTCAGCCCGCAACTGCTCAAGGATGGGACTAAGGTCCAGGTTCTTGACAGTGTGTTCTACGATTTTCTCCTTCAGTTTCTTCTGGAGGTCATAGAAATTCACAAGGCAAGTCATGTACTCGGGATGGCGAGACAACACATCAGCAACTCGATTATAACAACCCTTTTTATGTCTTAGCTCAAAGTAAAAAATGTCGATCTCATGGAACCAGCTAAGTAGTGTCGGGGACAGGGTGATTTGTTCTTTGATCCACTTCAAAGTCTCATGATCTGAGAACATTTTGAAGTGACATCCCAAAAGATAGTGCCTCCGATGATTCAAAGCCGTACGCAAAGCATAGAGCTCGCGCATGTAGGTGAAAGTGACTATCTTTTCGTTGGGCATGCATCTGTTGTAGTACTCGAGCGGCCGCAAGTCATCGCCGTCACCTTGTTGCAGCATTGTGCCAATCCAATATTGGCTAGTATCCGTAGTGACCATGAATGTTAGTTTGGAATCTGCAATGTGGATCTTTGAGGGTTTGAAATGCGGTCTCGCATATTGCATCCCACGCGCGAGGTACATTCTTACTTGTCAATCGGAACAACGGGCGCGCAACAATAAAGAATCGCGGCACAAACTTTCGATAGTACGATGCGAGACCAAAGAAATAACGCAGTTCGCTGATGTTCGTGGGTTGAGGTTGGTTGTGTATGACCTCAACCTTGGTTGCCTCAGGCTCGAGGCTTGCAGCAGACAACCGATGCCCTAGATAGATGATGTTATCCTCTCCAAACTCATATTTCCTTAAGATGAGATGAAGTTGCGCTTTCTTGAGGATGATGAATACTTCCTTAAGGTGTTTTATGTATTCCTCGATAGATTTGCTAAAGATTAGAATATCATCGAGATACACAGCCACAAAACGACCAATCTGTTCGTGGAGGACCTTGTTCATAAGGCTTTGAAAGGTGGTCGGTGCGTTCCTGAGGCCAAAGGACATTGCAGTAAATTCATAAAGCCCATTGCGTGTCTTGAACACAGTCTTGTAATGGTCCGCAGAATCGACTTCAACATTGTGGTATCCAGACTTGATACCTTGTACCCACCTGCAACATCAAGCAAGTTATCTATGCATGACAATGGGTATGCATTATTTCTTGTGATGCGGTTTAGACTGTGATTATCAATTCACATACGGAGTTTGCCTCCTTTCTTAGGGACAAACAAAACAGGTGCACCAAATGTAGATTCGCTAGGTTTGATTAAACCCTTGTCGATCATTTCATCGATTTGACTCCGGAGTTCATCCAGTTCGTCGGATCCCATTTGGTACACGCAACCCTTTGGAGGAACCTTTGGAGGAATAACACCTTCGACCAATTCGATTGTGTGTCGGATCGTTCACGGGGGGATTTCACGTGGTTCGACCAGAACTTTCGGGAACCGGTCAAGTTGGTTTTGAATGTTTGTTGGGACCAATGAGGGCGAAGGATTAGCAAAAGGGTCACCTAGATCAGGTCGCAAATTACAAATAGAGGTGATCGAATTTGAAATAGAGTCATTTTGACTAGTAGAAGATAGAGAAGTAGAAGTGTTATAAGTAGAGTCGTTAAATGAAGTAGTATTGGTACTAGCCATAAAACTAGATGGCACATGAATAGGGCGAACATAGGCAACATACATTTGTTTGTCCTCTTTGTGTTTGCGCTACTTTTTGCAGAACCACATGACATTGAGAAAAGTCACTGGGGACTCGTGCTTCTCATCAAAGAGGACGAGAAAGTTGTTCCCTTGAGCATCTTTGACCATGAAAAGTGGCTCATTCCACCTGGTCCATTCGAATTGGGACTGCAGCCAGCCCAAGTCAAGGATTGCGTCGAAGGGACACCTGTCAGAAATATAGAAGTTCAATGCGTGGGTGATTGTCTTGTCCTTGTCAAAGGTAGTGCGCACACCTTTGACTATATGCGTAGATGAGACAACTTCTTCGTTGCCTACTTGAGTCCGGCAAGGGTTCTGCAAAGCCACTTGCTTCATCCCCAAACCCACTTTGTGTATCCCATATGGTGACATGAAGTTGCACCACAATCAATCAAGATACGGAGATAGCGGTGGTTTATAAGAAGCTTGAAGAAGATTAACTTCACTGTCGCTTGAGCACGATGATGTTTCATCCCAACCCAATGCTTTAAGTGATATTGGAAGTCAACCATCTCAGACTCCTCCCAAGGCTCAACATACAAAGCATGACAAACTTCAACCTTGGAATGAGCAAATGACGAGGTTTCAAGAGAGGATTAATGAACTGCATCAGGTTTAGTCTCTCTTGTCATAGAGGGTGTTGATTCCAACTCTATGGCCGATTCACCCTGCAGCCTAAGCAATCTTGCACTTTATGGTTTATTTTCCAATAATTTCATTCAGCCTCACTGATCCGGAGGTCCACCCAAGGTTTAGTATTTGCATCCTCTAGTTTGACTGGGATTTTGACTACCTTTGGAAGTGCGGCAAAGCTCCTTACTGAATTCCGGTTTTGGTTTCCCTTCCCATGACCATTCTTTTTAGAGGCACAAAATTTATCATGTTCATTGTTTATGTCAAATTCTCGAGTTGAAAAGCAAGTTGTATCAGTCTCCTGTTCTTGGCTCTCCTTCCCCTTCCAGCAAGTCAAGCGCAGCTAAGCGATTCCTGCCATGAAATCGTCTGCGAACAAAAGTTTTTTTGCTGCTTGCTGCGGCAAGGAGGTCTCCTGCCTCCACACTGACTACATCCTTCATTAAGGAAAACCAGTCAGTGTACCCGAAGAAATCTCTGCCTCGGCGATTGGGAACCGTACGTTTGACTACATCCAAACATGATTGCGTAGTCAGCTCCAATCCTGACGTTGCAAAAAGCTTGCTGACATGCAGTTGCAATTTGTGCATGGTGCCCTGCCACTCGTTGCACTTGAGCTCCTCAAGTTGTATCATTACTCTCGCTGCAGCATGCGGGTCTTTATATTGTGCCACTAATATGTCCTCGAGAGTAATAGCCGGAGTGACTTTAAGCCACTCGGATAAGTTGATCTTGGAGTACCCAGCTTGCATGGCTTGAACTTCAAGGAAGCCCCTTCGGATAACCTCGACATTCATCCCGAGGATCGATTGGTTCGCTCTTTGAGTGCCCTGTATCTCAAAGGACTCTACGTCCTCCTTGCCATCATTTCTAAACGGTATCATTACCGCCTTCCTATCCATGCATGGACTGTCCTAGTTGGGTCCAACTATTGCTGGATCCGATCCCAGGGTTGCGGCAATTGCATAACTTCTTGCGCTACCGCTTGTAGCAGCAACGGGAACTGCACATGTCACATGTCCCGATTGAGTAATTACCAAGCTCAACAAAGAAGAATGAGAAGAAGGAGAAAAATGGAGGGGTGCAAAGTTAGAACGGGGAAGAGAACTTGAAGTTTGGGCATGATGCATGCTTGTCATTTGTTGTAACTGATCATGATGCTCTCTGGCCATTTCAGCCATTTGAGTATGCATATGACTGATCTTCTCGAGTAGTTGAGATTTCACACTCGAGAGCTCGCTGCGCAAATGATAATTTATAAGCGCACGTACACACAACCAGATCTTTCTTAAGGTCTGCATCAGTCATGTTTGAAACTATTTTGAAAGTGGCCTCAAGTTCGTCAGCGGCTGCTTTTCGCTTTGCCTTTTTTGCCCTTTCCTCGTCGGCCAATTCTTTCTGATGGAGGGCCTCATACAGCGGTTTGTCAGCCTCACTCGCTGCGTCCATGCGAGCCTTTAACATATCAGAAAGTTTGGCTGATGCCATGTCGGAGCTACTAGCTCTTTCGGTTGCCATGACTTCTCTCGCTCTTCTCTCTTGCCAGCACGTCTCGACGGGCATTTAGTGGATTTCATCAAAAGTACAGAGAAGAAGATATAACTCCTAGCGGGAGTGACAAATATTTGTATCAGAGCAACAAAAAAATCAAAGAAATACAATACATTCAGAAGAGAGTTATAATTCCGCGTTCAAGTCCGGTCAGACCAAGTACAAGATCCTCTTGATCCTGATCCGACTGGCACCGTCAAAGTACAGCAAACTAGACTACAAATAACATCATACAACAATAGAGAATTGAGTGGTGTATAAGGTTTAGGTCAAACATTGGATTGTGTGTCATCAGTCTAACAAAGCATCCCAACCGAAACCCGCTCGGCTGCGAGGGCCCTAATCAAAAAGAAAAATAGCGTATCTCAAACAGAAATAGAGCGACACTGTGTCAACAGATTTGGGTCCAAGGGACCCTTCTTGTTTGGGCCCGGTCCCACTGAGTCTCAATGGGTCCCAAGTACGTCGCGACCAAGTCCCAACCAAGGAGAGTACCTCAGGGTCCTACTTTTTGCCTCTACCGTACTGAGAAGCGGATCTCGGTGCAAATCTTGATGGTAGTAACAAATATCAAAATTGAAACTTTAGAGATTGAAGTGGAGAAGGTTTCATGAGCACAGCTGTGGCGTACGCCCTGGTGCCCCACCCCGCTGCACTCAGGCACGGTTTACCATCTTTCAGGTCCCAATTGGGGATGCTCACACTCAATCCTCTCACTACAGATCGTGAGCGATGGACGGTGCATGCATAGAGGGTCCTGACACTCCGATTCCTTCCGCTACTTGGGCTAGTCGCCCGCCGACTCGCATGCACGTAAACTCCTCAGCCTGTGTTTCAACAGTTCATGGGTGTATCAATTAAGTTGCGCCCGCTGGTCCCCACACACAACCCCGGTACTAACACTGGTGCCGCGTCCCAAAAACGGGTCAATTAAAATAATTAAAGAAAAAATAAAAATAAAAGTAAAAATAAAATTACAAACATCGAGAATTGGTGCTTTGGGGAAAGGAGACCGTCAACGCCCCTTTCAGTTTTGTTGACCAAGCCCGCGGATGGTCCGGCAACAAAACCAAGGAGAATAGCCCAGCCGGGTCCTCAACCCTTCGGTTCCTTCAAACTGCGTTGTTGCTCCCTCGTTGGTAGATACCGGCCTCTTTCCCGTAGTGCTACACCCAAGGTTGACATCAGCAGCCGTGCAACTTCATATAAACGGGTGTTGCGGGGCGGGTGAGCCTTCTGGAACACACCAAGGCCTTGCCTTTATTTGCCGACCAAACGTAGGGTCATTGAACCTCAACTCTTGTCGTGCGATAAGCCAAATGCCGATTATAGTCGCCGTGTGCGCCATCAACCGAACCGACCAAAGAAAAATAATATCTTTTAATCCAAGATTAATCGAGACATAAGAAAGTGGTCGGCGACTGCTCAACCTTACAGTCGTCAAATAAAAAAATATCACACACGCCTTCAAATTGCGCACCCATGCACTCTCTTCTCCCTTCAAACAATCTCACACTCTTAGTCACAAAAAGAAACACGGTTGTGGCCCTCATGGCGCTCCTAACTTTCAACTCAACATCAATTTCTGTCACTTGCGAATATCAGGGCAGATAACCTTGTAAGGGTATTCGCGCCGACGACGGGAGGGAATTGCAAGAGGAAGAACATGTGCTAGCAGACATTCAATGCCATCGTTGAAGTTATGGAGAAACACGGCGCATTGATGGTCGACAGCGTCGACGGGGGCAGCAATTTGGAGCTGCAGTGTGACATACTCGAGCGTGAGGTTGATGCGCAGCAGGGGCACTACGATCCGTCCGATGAGGCAAACAAGTTAATGTGCACTGCATTGCTGGAGATCGCCAAAGCCATAAGGGAGAAAACTTGATGCCGCCTCTGCTCCTAGGTCGGTCGTCCTGTCCGTGCATCCACAGGCGATGCGACGTCGCTTGTTTTGAGTTTGTGCCACATTCGTCTATGTATGTATATACATTTGTGTGTATAGTACATACATAGATGTATATGTTTTTTTAGACGGAGGGGTCTCTCTCTCTCTCTCTCTCTCTCTCTCTCTCTCTCTCTTTCTCTCTCTCTCTCGCAGACATCTCTCTCTCTCTCTCACAGACATCTTTCTCTTTCTCTCACACACACAAAGAGAGAGAGAGAGAGAGAGAGAGAGAGAGATGTCAGTGGTCTGATCGCCAGGCAGGTACGAAGGGTTCGCGGGGGTAAAGGGGGGGGGGGCAGCTGTCGGGAGGGCTTCTTCCAAGTTGGGATGGGAAGACCGCGGGGTGGGAACTTTTTTGAAGTGAGAAAGGGTGGCTTCGGGTGCCAGACCGTCGTGGAGGAGGGAAGAAAAGAAGAAAACCTTGGCCGACCCACAGTTGCAACGAGTCCATGGCGACGAAGCAGGCAGGCAGTCACTTCGCATGGGCGTAATGACCTTTCGATCTCGGTCTTCTAGGCGTAGCGGAAGGACTTCGATCGCCTGTGTAAACACATAAAATAAATGCTCGTCGGAAGGTGTCGGGGCACAGAACGGTCACGCAAGCTAGTATAAAGGACGAACGCGGGTGTGCTTTGCAGCATGTGCAGGGGCTAGAACATGTATGTCTTCTCCTGCCTTAGTGTTGTCCTTCGTCGTGTGACGATCTCATCATGGTCACCAGCGAAGCGCAGGTGCGATCCAACGATCACACTTTTTTTTTTTTTTTATCAATCAATCAATCAATCAATCAATCAATCAAGAAAAAAAAAAACGAACAGAACGGAAAAAAATAAATCCAATTGAATCAGTGGATTCGATTGGATCTTGATATTTGATATCAAGATCCAATCGAATCCACTTATTCGATTGGATTTTTTTTTTTCAGTCTGTCCTTTTTTTTTTTCTTGATTGATTGATTGATTGATTAATTGATTGATTGATTGATTGATTAAAAAAAAAAAAAAACGAACAGAACGAGAAAAAAAAAAACAATCGAATCAGTGGATTCGATTGGATCTTGATATCGAATATCAAGATCTAATCAAATCCACTGATTCGATTGGATTTATTTTTTTTCGTTCTGTTCGTTTTTTTTTTTTTTTTTTTGATTGATTGATGGCGGGAGAGTGTGTGTGTGTGTGTGTGTGTGTGTGAGTAACCCCCTGGGGGGTACAGCGTTTTCATAACGCCGTACCCCCCGGAGGGATGGCGGGAGAGTGTGTGTGTGTGAGTGTGTGTGTGTGTGTGTGTGTGTGTGTGTGTGTGTGTGAGAGAGAGAGAGAGAGAGAGAGAGAGAGAGAGAGAGAGAGAGAGAGAATCAATCAATCAATCAATCAATCAATCAAGATTTTGATTGATGGATGGATTGATTGATTCGTTGATTGAATGATTGATTGATTTTATATTTTAAAATTTTTTTTTTTTTCCTTTTTATTTCTCATGTGTGTGTGTGTGTGTGTGTGTGTGTGTGAGAGAGAGAGAGAGAGAGAGAGAGAGAGAG
>BFEA01000315.1:1132505-1145433 GCA_003427395.1 Chara braunii | reverse complement strand
AGAAGGAGGAGGAGGATGGCGAGGAGGAGGAGTAGGAGGACGACGACGAGGACGAACAAGAGGCAAACGATGACGAGGAGGAGAGGGAGGAGGAGTAAGAGAGTAGGAGGGAGGAGGTGGAGAGGTCACTGTTTTTTTTTTTTTTTAATCAATCAATCAAGAAAGAAAGAAAAAAGAACAGAACGAAAAAAAAAAATCCAAATCGAATCCACTGCTGCGATTGGATCTTTTTTTTTTTCGTTCTGTTCGTTTTTTTTTCTTGATTGATTGATTGATTGAGTGAGTGATTGATTTAAAAAAAAAAAAAACGAACATAACGAAAAAAAAAAATCCAATCGAATCAGTGGATTCGATTGGATCTTCATATTGAATATCAAGATCCAATCGAATCCACTGATTCGATTGGATCTTTTTTTTTTCCTTCTGTTCGTTTTTTTTTCTTGATTGATTGATTGATTGATTAAAAAAAAAAAAAAACGAACAAAACGAAAAAAAAAAATCCAATCGAATCAGTGGATTGGATTGGAACTTGATATCGAATATCAAGATCCAATGGAATCCACTGATTCGATTGGAATTTTTTTTTTCGTTCTGTTCGTTGTTTTTTTTCTTGATTGATTGATTGATTGATTGATTGACTGCAGTAGGTTGGGCCCTGAGCAAGTACTAGTATCCCAAGTAGAGAGTACAAATGCACCGAGAAAACCATCCATAAAGAGCAATACAATGAAGTATGAAGACAATGTCCAAGCCCGTAGGCCACACCAACACAGTATCCAGAGTCGCTCTCTCTGTCTGGCGCCCAGCGCCCAGCCTACTCTACCATACAGAGGGAGGAGAAGGGTAGGAGGAAGAGGAAGAGGAGGAGGAGGAGGGAGGAGGAGGATGACGAAACAGACGGAGGAGAAGGGTAGGAAGAAGAGGGGGAGAAAGAAGACAACCAAGAGGAGGGAGGAGAAGAGGAGGCGCGATGGGGGGGGGGAGGCGCGATGGTGGAAACGGGATGGTGGAGGCGGGAGAATACGAAGAAGAAGAAGAAGAAGATAAGAAGAAGAAGAAAAAGAAGAAGAAGAAGAAAAAGAAGAAGAAGATAAGAGGAATTAGAAGAAGAAGAAGAAGAAGAAGAAGAAGAAGAAGAAGAGGAAGATAAGAAGAAGAAGAAGAAGAAGAAAAGAAGAAGATAAGAAGAAAAAGAAGAAGAAGAAGAAGAAGAAGACGAAGAAGACTCACCTCCGTCGTCGATGGCGGGCACGTGCCGACATTTGCGCCTTCGCACGCTCTTGCTCCTCTCTCTCTCTCTCTCTCTCTCTCTCTCTCTCTCTCTCGCCGTGTCGCTGCCGCGTCGCTCCCGTGCCGTCCGCAGAACGCCGCTCCTCCCCCGTCGATCCCCCGTCAAACCCCGGTTGTTCCCCCCCCCTGTTGTTCCACCCGTTGTTCCACCTGTTGTTCACCACGTCGCACCCACGCCCAACCCACGTCGAAGCACCGCCCAGCGCCCCCCCCCCTGTTGAACGCGAGTTGAACTCCCGTTGAACGGGAGTTGAAACTCCGTTGAACCCCGTCGTTCGCGTCTGCGGCCCCGCTGTCCTGCCCACGCCGTTGCTCGTCCACCCTGCCGCCACGCCAGATCCCGCCCTCTGCGCGTACACTGCCACACCAACGGCGCGCAACGCTGCACAGAGCACATTGCGCACTGCACTTTCCACAACGGCGCGTTGTGACTTACTGACTCGAACTGACAATCGGCCTTTTTATAGACGGTTTTTGTCGTTTGATGCACTACACGCGCGCATTTTTCGCGTCGGCGCAGCAAACGGTCCCGGAGACGCCGCGCCGCACTGGGCCTCGCTGCACTACTCTTGAAATGTGCAAAACGAGAGTGAACCGTGCGCTAGAATATGGAAAGATACACCGCCAATATTTTTGTCTTTTGTGCATGTCGAGAGTAGTGCAGCGAGGCCCCATTACCCAGATTCGGCTTGGGCGTTGGGATAATGTCCAGAGCCTTCAAGGTCAATACGAGACCAATCTCTCAGGGCCTGAAATCCTACATTATTCCTGTTTTTTATTTTTTAAAAATCTTAGACTTCCTCAAAAAATAAAAATAAAAAAAATGGGGATGTGGAGCGCAAAGATATCTACACCCCCATTTTTTTTTATTTTTTATTTTTTGGGATTTTTTTTGCCGACGAAAATAAAATCCGCGGGCCGAGCTGAATCACTTTGTAACGCGGTATAACGCGGTGTTGAAACGGGGATTCAATGGGAGTTGAACCGTTCAACGGGAAACCCCCGTTGAATCCAATTTCGGACACACAGCTCTACGGGATATCCACAACTTTTCCTTATAGTAGCCCTCTACCGTGCCGTCCATGTTCCGGAGATCCTCCCATGTCCCGCCCGTGCTTCTCCTCATCCACCATCTCAGGAATCGCCCGCGAGATCGCACCCGGTGCCATGGCGCACCAGTATTTCAGAATGGATTCCGATACGACACATAATCGGGCATGTCCATCACTTGTTGCATGAGCTGCCTTTGCCTGCGAATGGACAGTTTCATCTTCAGGTGAGTTGTCATTCTCTCAATGCGATAACGAATGGCGACTGCTTACACAGTTGCAACCACCGCATTTCTCTCCAAAGTCGCCAATGCATCCCCAACGGCCCACAATGCGCAAATGCCCAACACCCTTCCCTCGTTGGCGCACCCGTTCCTTTGTCTCCACATTGACGGAGATGGTGGCAACACTTTTCGCACTTCGCGGAATCCCATGCTTCACACAACCATGACGTGCGCGATCAGTTATGGTGGGCCACAGGATTGTCACAGACAGTCTGAAGACGAAGGTGGAGCCCGTTGGCGACATCGCGCGGGACAAGCATTAGGCCATTGTGATAGGAACCCTTCAAGTTGAGCGCCCTGAACAACTCTTCGAGCCTTGTGAAGAACAACGAAATCATCGGCGTATCTTACTAGGATAACTCGGCCTTCGACCKCCTGTTGCTGAGCCCACTCATTCAAAGCATTCTCCATTCCGTGCAAAGCAATGTTGGCCAGTAAAGGCGACGTCGACATACGTTCCAATGCCCGCCTATTAAGCCATGCCTGCCAGTACTCCTCTGCACACACGTTTCGCTCCAGTGTGCACTCCAGCCGCCCGGACTCCTCTTGGGCGAATGCGTATCAACGAAGGTTTCAAATTTCAAAACTCGAACTGCGATATTTGCACCAATTTTTTTTTCTCAGCCCGATATCCTGCGGTGGACCTCCCTGTCGCCGCCATTGGACCATGCTGACGACGTAGGACATCCTAACACGACGACAGACATCCACGAGCGCGGCTGCGTGTATGCGTATGAAATTGGTCACCAGAGGCCTCCAAGGGTCTTCCTTGGGACTCGTCGAATTAGGACGGGGTGTAACGACGACATTGAAAACAGAAAAGTTTTCCAAGGACTTCATCTAAATCCCTAAGGATTCTCGAAGGAGGGTCTAACGAGGCCCTAATGGTTATGCAGCCCTAGTACTGCCGTTCACAGTTGTGCTATACTATGTATAGTCTTTGTCACAGATTAAACCGCCAGTACTTGACCCAACTATTGGCCGTGGACAAAAAAAAAAAGAAAAGAGTAGAAACGTTTATATTCTATTGAATTTGGGTGCTCCTGTAGTGGCCCGTACGTTTCCTAAAATCATTGGACCAGGCCCGCCTGCACCTGCCTGTCGCCGCCCCCCCTAAGAACCCGGTCCGTAAGGCCAGGAAAGTCGAATTTAGGCCGGCGGGGGTAGTGGTGCTTTAACGGGCACAACTTTGGGAAGCACTGGTTGTTCAAGAGCACAGCTTTAGGAAGTACTGGTGGTTTAAGAGCATTTCTGACCGACTGCATAGCTATCTGTTGTGCAGTCAACTACGGTTTTAAGGGCCAGGAAGAAGAGCGACAATATTACGAAGAAGATGACGTGGGCATTAAAATCGTGATGCTATTGACTTCCTCGTTACCTCACCTCAACTTATAATGCCAAGGACTCGACAACCCTTCCACTCGTACGCCAGTCAGATTGATGTGTAGCGGATTTAGCCGCGTTAGCATTGACAAATCCTATTTTTAGCTATTACAAATTACATTGTCTATTAGGGCATACTCACACTCTAGGCACTAAAAACCACAAATTGAGCAGCCCGATTCGAGTCCTTGAAAAGGAACGCCTGCAGCTGGCAGCTCATTTTGCAATTTTAAGATTTTGAGGGCCTGGTGTGGGTATACTCTTACTCGGTTTTCACTGGCAGGAATGCCTCCATTATCAGGACTTTGCAGCAAATTTTCTCTCCTTTCTGCTGCTCTAGGTTGCGAAGCTTAATTATTGGCCCTTTCTTTTCTTTTCTTTTTTTAATAAATAAAGTCCAGGGTGTTGTAGACACCAGATTTAGAACTATGAAGCTTGTTTATTAAATTATTAGCCTTTTTTTTTTTTTATATGAAGTCCATGCTGAAAGATTAGAAAACTACTGCCAATAAATACTAATTATTTTTCCATTTCCTTCCATTTACTCGTAGCCTTACTACCTTCTCAGTCACCAGAGTGGCAGCATAGCCCTACCTGCTGCTAATTTTCAATCTAAGTTTAGCCTACATTGAACAAAGGGGGGGGGGGGGGGTTCCCATTTACCCAGAGCATGTGGGGATGATCCCCCTTGAGATGCATTAAAAAAACCTCGGCTTGTGATACTCAGATCACTGGCATTCAGCGGCGGCTCGCTAGCCGTTCCCCAGTAGCCAAGCGGCACCAGGCGGCACCTTTCAGCACTAACGTCTCTCCAGAACTCAGCTCCAATCTATGAGCATTACTGCACTACACCACTCTACATGCATTTGGACGCTTTCTTCACTATGTGCACTCCGACGAGACCGGCATTTTGAATGTATCCGGTCAACAAAAGAAAAGAAAAGAAAAGGAAAAAGAAAAAGGGAACAAACACGGGTGGATGCATCAGAGTCTACGTGTGTTCGTCAAAATCCGTCGGAGCGTACCGTGGACACCACTGCACGTTTTGCCTTCTTTGGGCCCTTCTTTGGGACAAAAGACCCATTCTGTTCGAGGGTCCTTGAATTCAGCGGGTCCTGGATCCACAGAATGTTTCCACGTATTTTTTTTTTTTTTTTTTTTTTTTTTTTCCCCTTAAACTTTATCATGAACATTATAAACTTAAACCGAGGCCGGGGACCTCACAATTCAMCCCGGGGTACTGACAGCATCAGCCAGTTTACAGGCACCCGCCTGCAGACCCCGACGTTGCCGAGTTCCAATTCCTACTTCGTGTCGATCCTACCCAAAACAACGAAATTAGGCTTCCTTTCGTACGCTTGTGGAATGTCAATTCAGACTGTCTACGTGCCCAGAAGGGAATCTGTAGCCTTAACTCTCTGTGTTCCTGTGCGCGAATACCTGTTTGCCTTTTGAACACTAGACTAATTCAGTCTAATCTATAATCTATATCTGTCCTTTCAAATTAGCAGGTAGGAACCCCAACAGCACCCATCTCTTATCCCAACTCACAGTCTGATCCCCCAACTTCTCCCAGTGGTACGACCACCATTTCCATACCCGTTTGGACGCTGGACACTCCCACCATAACTGTCTGGTGGATTCGAATGGCCACCTGCATCTCGAGCATCCCAGATCGCTTAATTCAAATTTCGTCACTTTCTAGTACCCATTGGCGCCGCCTTTCGGGGTTTCCTTAGGGACCGATTCACTCTGCACCTCCATACCCCTGCTCCTCAGCCACACTGCTGACGGAGTGACGAGCAGGGACAGTAACCATAGTATGCTTTTTTTTTTTTTTTTTTTTTTTTTTTTAAATGGCCCCATTCTTACCTGTTTTCCGTTGGGCATTATTGTTTGAGAGTTTCCACATTTTTAAACCACCAGTACTTGGCCCAGCTATCGGCCACGGGAAAAGAAAATTGCTAGAAGCATTTCTAGTCCGACGAATCCGAGCGCTCCTATAGTGGCCCGTATGTTTTCTAAAATTGTGGCTTGTTTTTTTTTTTTTTTTTTTGAACACGCCCCAAATTGATGGGCACGACTTTAGGAAGTACTGGTGGTTTTAATTTACCGTTCATCATCACTCTTGGTGACGAGGCCGACACAATCGGTCTGGTCTCCTGGAGTCGAGATCCGTTCTGTCGAGTACAAGCTCCTTCGGATTCCACTCCACGATGCGTTCCAGTTTCGTTTCACATTTGCACTTACGCCCAGTCATTATCGCCGCATCTAGACTGGAAGTTGCACCAAATGCAGCTATAATGCCCCGGCCTTCTATTCAGGTGAAGACGGTAGCATCGGGTTCATCCGGGTCAAAGAACACCCGAAGGAGCAGATCATCGATGACACTTCTCCCCGACAGGACTCTTGCATCACTCCCAAGGGTAGTGATGCACGTAGAGTACATGGCAACAACTACTACATGCAGGCACATCACACAAGCCAGGGGAGGCTTAAGGCTCAAGTGAGACATACATGACATCCCATGCAGACTCCACTCCGCAGTCATGAGCATAGTACGACACAATGAGACAATACCGTGCACGACAATACAGTACACAATCGGCTTCATCAATGCTTAACCGCAACCTCAAGACACCACCGCTCACTCCGACAAACCCTTTGCAGTCTATCATCAGCTCGCGCTGCCGTAGACACCGTACCGAAAGAGGATCTACTGTACTACAATCTACTTTCTTATACTCGTGCATCAACAGCTTCCAGTCCCATTGTTCCCCCCTACAAGCCAGGGGAGGGCTAGCCCTACCACCCATGGGGATGCCCTTCATTTCGCGACGGACAGTATCCATGACGAGGAAGATCTACTTACCAAGCTGGAAATTTGTTATAGCCTGATTAGGTCCTTGAAACAAGCAAACAGACCGCCAACCAGCCTCACCATGGTAGGTGGATGGTGGACACTAAACAATAAATATAGGGGGTTAGATTCAACTGAGTCGAACTGACACTTGAAAAATCAGATTTTTTTTTCTTTTCTTTTCTTTTCATTTCTTTTCTTTTACTCACATTCTCTTCGAATATAACGCCCGGCCATTATATTCGAACAGAAACCCCAGGCGTTATATTTGAATGTGGCACAGACCGGGGGGGGGGGGAGGTCGGAAGGGGGGTTTCGAATACAACTCCCAGGCATTATAGTCGACTAGAGCCTCCAGGCGTTATATTTGGATGTGGCATCGGCAGAATGCCTGGTAATTGTATGTGTGTGTGTGTGCGTGTGTGTGGTGGTGGTGGTGGTTTTGGGGGGGGGGGRGAGRGGRGGAGGGAAGGGGGGTATACATGGGGGTTTAAAGGGGGTTGAATATAGCCTTGACCTGGCTAGTCAGCCATTCTTCAGCAATGGTTCTTGGCTTCAGGCAGATGTTAGTCAGCAGCTTGGACAGACAAATTGAGACACAAACCAAACGACATCACAACGACAAATAGCCTGAAATAGGCAATGTGAACGACCCTTATTCTCTTGGTGCCAGCCAAAACCACAAGCCTGTGGCCAATGCTGGCAAAAGAAGAAAATATTAAATGATAGAATATAGTTGGGGGACGGAAAAAAAAGAAAAGAAAAAAATTTGGTTCAGCTTGCTGCTGGCTGAGCGCCTTGGGATCCAGAGGAACCACACACCTGTGTACTGTACGGTTCTTTCTTGACCGGCTGGTTTGCATCACTGATGGTCGGATGGGATAGCAGAGCGTCGCCACCCATAGGATGGAAAATAGCGTCGAGTCGCCTGGCCACCGTACTCGACCGTACCTCGGCAACAGTTCTTTTTCTTTTTGAAAAGAAATTTGAAAAGAAAAAGGGCGAGAGCCTTGAGATGTTGTCATCAAACTGACTGCCCCTGAGTAATATTTCACTCATCTGCTTCCAGTCTAGGGGTGTACCAACTGAGCCAGGCCAGTTCGTGCAGCAAAAGTTCTTCGCTTCAGGCAGATGTTAGACAGTTGCGACACCAACCAAACGACATTCGACGACAAATAGACAGGGCAGTGTGAACAACCATTATTCTCTTGGTGCCAGCCAAATCCACCAGCCAGTGGTGGCCAATGCCGTCAAAAGGAGAAAAGGTTAAATGGTATGGTATAAATTAGGAGAAAAGAGGTGTGTTATTGGCTTCAGGCAGATGTTAGACAGTTGCGACACCAACCAAGCGACATTCGACGACAAATAGGCAGTGTGAACGACCATAATTCTCTTGGTGCCAGCCAAATCCACCAGCCTGTGGCCAATGCCGGCATAAGGAGAAAAGGTTAAATGGTATATAATATAAAGTAGGAGAAAACAGGTGTTATTGGCTTCAGGCAGATGTTAGAGAGTCGTGACACCAACCAAACGACATCCAGTGACAAATAGGCAGAGTGAGAACGACCATTAATGATTATTCTCCTTGGTGCCAGCCAAATCCACCAGCCTGTGGCCAACGCCGGCAGATCAAGAAAATATCAAACGATATAATATGAAGTAGGAGAAAACAGGTGTGTCCTTCTTCTAGCTGCTGCCGGCTGAGCTCCCCGGGGCTGCAGCAGCAGCCTTAGGTCTCAGAATTGCCATCGCGTGCTGCCCTATATCCTTCGGCACCACCTCCACAATGCCCACATCCTCCAGCATTCCTAAGGCCTGTTCTAACGTCCCTGTTCCCACACCTCTGCCACGGTCCCCCGACCGAAAAATGAGAAGCAACTTCACACGGTGGCCTTGGAGAAGATGTGCTGCAGCTTGTTTCACTTTGAGTTCCAAGTCCCTCTGTTCCGTACGCGAACCGATCTGGACATTCTTCACAACATCGACCCGCCGTTTCTCCAGCTGCCGCTTCCGCGCATCCTTCTCTTTCTTCTTCAGTTCATATCGGTACTTGGTGTAATCTAGGATCTTGCAGACAGGTGGGTCCGACGACGGGTTGATCTCCACCAAATCCAACCCTGCTTGCCGGGATTTCATCAAAGCGGCGGCCCTCGTAACTACCTCGTGGCAAACATTCCCATCCTTGTCAGTCCCGACGAGCCGAACAAGAGGTGCTTTTATCTCAAAATTAATCCTCGGGCCTTCCTTCGCCTTATCATTGTCGGAAGCTTGTTGCTGTTTTTCAGAAGCAGTCGACGTAGGCCCCCTCTCAGCCGATCGTGAAGGGAGTTTGGAAGGCGCCGCCAGCCCTCGGAGCCAAGTAGATGGCAACGCCAAGCCTTTTGGAAATGCGCAATGAGTAGAAGAGGCAACAAAGGGGGTAAGAATATTTTGCACAGAGGCCAGCCCTCCGAAGAAAGTAGATGACGGCGCCATTCCTTTTGGAAATGAACAATGAGAAGAAGAAGAGGCAACAAAGGGGGCAAGAAAGTTTTGCGCACAAGAGCCCAACATACCCCTGGCAATGGTACAACGCTCAAAGATACCCCTCGACCCATTGTCGAACCCCGTTGAGCCAAATTGCGAAAGTGGTGGTGAGATGTTCTCGGTAAAAGCGTGAGGGAATTTCAAACGCAGTCGCAAAGAGGTGAAGCTGGCGACTGAAGACCCGCATGAGCTGCTGCTCCATTGCACACGAGGATGCGACCATCTACGTTGGCCTTCCGGCAACATGCCCTCGTTGCCCCAACCGGTCTTGGGTCCTTGCTGTGCCTCCCTCGGATGAGACACCGCTCCAATGGACGGCAAACCGCTGGGCTTCGCATCGCTACCATGTAGCGGCAGTCGCAATAAACTTTCCACGGCGTTTTCTCGATGTGTGCCACCCTCTGCCACAGGAGACAGATTTATAGTTGCTGTCAGTTGCAGAACACTTTTTGGCAGCAGGGCTGCACTGTCCTCCCTTGCGGCATTAGCAGTGTTACAATCTTGACATGTGCCACTTCGCGGCAGATGCTCGCCCCACCCGCTGTAGACTCCTCCGCGTTCCGGTCCTCTATCCTGCGCACTATCGATGACACAATACCTCCGAGCACTTAGCCCCCAAGCTCTCCTCCATGGTTCTAAGCAAATGCGACCTGTTGAAGCCGCAGACCCACTGTTCCTCCGAGCACTTGGCCCCCAAGCTCTCCTCCACCATGGTTCTAAGCAAATGCGACCCATAACAGGCAGGGACCGTGGTATCTCCCCGTGTCAGTCGACTCCTCTCAGCTGTTTGTCGATGCCATGCCACCGAAAGATCCGCAAACACCAACAGGCCTAGCTCAGTTGGTACACCCATGAACTGTTGAAATACAGACCCAAGTTCGAATCCAGATGCAGTCAGATTAACAAAATAGAAAAAGATCCACAAAAAAAAACATCTACTAACCCGCCAACCTACAGGACAAAAGCACATGCACATGGAGCTCTCACTGTTTATACATCCCCAGCAAATCTAAAGAGGAACAAACGGTCCTCCGGCACATCCGTTAAACCACCAGTACTTGGGCCCACACATCGGTCGCGGGCCCCTCACTGCAAATTTCGGAGGCCTGAAACATGACAGCGACCACCGATGAAATTTATCAACGGCGGCCCGACCCCGAAAGTTGCGGCCGTCAACGAGCCGCTTCTCCGAAAAATAGCTGGGAAAGGTACTGATGGTTCAAAAATTGGAACGATACACAGAAGATTACCTTGGCCCCCGCGCAAGGATGACATGCATAAATTGAGAAACGGTCCAAAATTTAAAAATAAATAAATAAACAAAGAGGAACAAACGCACATGCACATATAGTATCCACTATTGGTCCCTGATGATACTGGCTGTCCCCTAGCCGGTATCGCCCACCTGCAGGTAGGGAGCAGCCCCCACATGTTCTCTCGTGAACACGGTTCTGGCTGCCACGGGGTTCCCCGTATGCCTACAATGTGGTAGGCAGGTAGTGTGAGGTGAAATTAAGAGAAGAATACAGCTTTAAAAAAAAAAGAAGTGGCAACCGTAACGGTCATGATATTCACCCCACCAGTGCGAGCACGAATTCGAACCAAAAGTGGCAACCGTAACGGTCATGATATTCACCCCACCCTGTCTCTTATACACATCTAGATGTGTATAAGAGACAGGGCAGGTAGTGTGAGGTGAAATTAAGAGAAGAATACAGCCTTAACAAAAAAAAAAAAAAAAAAAAAAAAAAGAAAAAAAAAAAAAAAAAAAAATTTAAAAAAAAAAAAAAAAAAAAAAAAAAAAAAAAAAAAAAAAGTATCTACTATTTATGTCGGTGTGTCCAAGGGTCAGACCTCACCGGCAATTGATTTTCAGTGAGCCGAGTTACCACAAATCCGGCCATAGTTAGGTCATCCCAATGACCTCCTTTTTCTTCTTCCCTTTCTTAACACCCACCAAGTTGGCTACGACTGGTGGGTAACAAGAGCACTCACTGCTAACAGCTTGGTTCATTGCAATAACCAGGTTAGGGCTTGCTTAGCAGATGGCACAAACATACATAGCGCCACTGAGACCTCGGCCTGAGCGTCTGGGACATGGCCCCAAGCATAGAGGAATACTCTTTGTGGGGCAACGCCCAAAGGAGGACAGTTTTGCAAGGAAAATGAGCGAGAGCAACAGACAGAAAACCAAATTGCAATATCACGCTGAGGACCAGATAGTCGTGTACCAAGCAGAAAGCACAATGCACCGAGATACAAGCCAAATAAGAACAAAACAATGACCTCAAATGTCAATGTCAACACTCTCTCGCCACACCGACATAACATCCAATGTCGCCCTCCTTGATTGGCGCTCAGTGCCCACACTCTATCCTACTCAGTATGTACCTAGCCTACCACTACATGTATGCAACAGGATCACTTCAAGCCGAAGACCAATGTACGTGACAACGCCGACAATGTAGACTGCCAGCATACACCAGGTACACTCCTCCCCTCACCCCCGTCGCCCCACACAGAATGCGCCCTCTTCCCGAAGACCCGCCAATAGCCGCTACTGCTGAGCCAGCCCGGGCTACAGCTGCTCAGCGCCCACAGCCCCTGCTGCGCCCTTTCACCGCCATGCGCCCCCGTGCGCCCTCTGGTTGCTCTATGATAGCCCGCTAGCACTGTCTTCCAGCAGCATGGCCGCGCCAAGCAGCAGAGCCAGAATGTGTTCTGGCGTGGGCGCTCACTTTCCTATATGGAAAGTGAGCCTACCTCTGGCGGCCCTGGGCCTGGACTGCATGTGCCCAGTCACGTTGGGCCAAAGTGTCTGCCCTCCGGCCCTCTCAGACAGTTGCCTGGGCCCGCAGCAGTTGAGCTGCCCAACTGTGGGACGCGACTGCTGCCTCACACTGCATTCTCATGGCCTACGGGCCACCAGCCACGTCGCTTGCTAACTTCTCATTGGCCGAGAGACTTCGGCCATGTCACTGCTGGAAAGAGCCCTGAGGCTCCGTATGTCATGCTCACACAGGTGTGGCCCTGTAACCAACTGCCGCCTGGAAACTGTCTAGCACCCCCACAGAGCAGAAATGACAAAAATTGGACCTCATTGCAAAATGCAGGCCCACCTTTACTTAGGGCGGGCACGAGGCATGCTGGGGGGCCCTCAGTCTGTCGTGTTCCCGGGCCAAAAGGGCCTCTGTGAGGGATCATTCCTCGTACAATTTACTCCTGAGGGAAAAGGTTTGGAGGAGAGGGGGGAGTAATTGAACAAAGGCTGACGGGGATGTGCTTAGAGAGAGAAGGCATAAATCATGGGAAGGGGGATTCCTCGCTCACTCTTCCCGGGGGAGTAATTGAACGAAGGCTGACGGGGTGGTGCTTAGAGAGAGAGGGCATAAATCATGGGAAGGGGGATTCCTCGCTCACTCTTCCCGTTCTCTTGCCATACTCCTCTCTCTCTTTCTCTCTCTCTCTCTCTCTCTCTCTCTCTCTCTCTCTCTCTCTCTCTCTCTCTCTCTCTCTCTCTCTCTCTCTCTCTCTCT
>BFEA01000315.1:1086403-1111100 GCA_003427395.1 Chara braunii | reverse complement strand
CTCTCTCTCTCTCTCTCTCTCTCTCTCTCTCTCTCTCTCTCTCTCTCTCTCTCTCTCTCTCTCTCTCTCTCTCCGAAAAACGAAACGGGAATGCATGTTTCCGTGAAAGCGGGAAGATGCATTCCCGTTTCGTTTTTCGAAACGATAGCGGGAAGATGAACCCATTCGTTTTTCTTATTTCTTTGGTTTTTTTTTTTTTTTCCTCTCATTTTCTTTGGTTGTGTACCTTTCGCACGTTCAGATCGTTTTTCTTATTTCTTCGTTTTTTTTCATTTTTTTTTGCCCGTTTTTTTCGTTGTGTACATTTTGCACGTTCGGGATGCCTGCGCCCGATAGTCCGAGCCTCGGCACGGATCGGCGTACCGGTCGGTCGAGGCTCGGACTCAATAGTTGGGCCAGGTACTGGTGGTTTAAGTTTCAAACAAAGCAAAGGAACCAATGATATCAACTAGCTGCCTCAACTTCCAAATCTTCAGTTACCCATCCATAATATCTACTCTTTACACACCCTGGGCTCACCATTGCCTCATTCAGAGAACCATTTGTTTAGAATCCGCCTTCCCTCTGTTTGTGTCACTGACTTACCACCCAGTTCCCAAGTTTCCTCAAACCACCGGATGGATTTCCCTCTGCCTTGCCTTCGCCAATCTACCTGAACGAGGCGGCGTAGGGAGGATTTAAACAATTGTCTGATTTCCTTATTTGTCATTTCTCGGTTGTGGAATACTCGTCGGTTTCGTTCCTTCCAAATCACCTCACATCCAACCGCACGCACCGCTTGAGCTATATAGCCCCATCCCCTTTTTGTGTCCAAGTGGTCCGGGAAGCCCCCCAAAATAACCCAATCCCGGTACCAAAGCAATCGATTATTTGAAGTCGACACCCAAAAATCCTGCCACCAATCCCAAATTATTTTAGAAGCAGGACAATCATATCAGAGATGCACAGTGGATTCAAAGGCCCAATAGCATCTTTTGCAGGCCAGTTCCACTTTGACCCCCTCTGGGTTAAGTTGACTGCAGATGGAGTGGCCAATAGCCTGAGAGAGCATCCATAAGTTCACAGTTAGGCGAGGACTAGGAGCATTCGCTAACTTGTTTCCAACATCGAGTTAATGCAGTTTCTACCCTATGCTTGCCACAGGGTAAGACTTGGCTCCATCTTGTTGTGGCTACCTCCAGTGGGGTGCGTCCAGCCAACTGGGCTTCATACCCTTGTGCTACCGTATAGAATGACAACGCCCAATCCTCCCCTTCTTGGCCTTTTCCTTCCAGCCCCACGGCTTAGGATTCAGTCTTAACTCTGAAATAGGGTTTTCAAGTGCATGGACTTTACAGGTCCAGTTACCATCATCATCACATGTTTCCCACACCTTTGTCCGGGCAAGCCTAGCAGCTAAGGGGGCTGTGAGGAACTTTCTATCTGCACAAGAGAAACTGGTTTCACAAAGTTTATTCCCTCCCAACACTGAAATTCTCTTTTACCCGAGGGACCGATCCCCACCAGTTTCTAGAAAGGAGAAGCTTCTTTTTGAGTCTGATCAGTGTACCACGTACCTGGAGGATCAACACCTTTTGGGTTGAGGACGAGTTTTCATTGTTCCAGGATAGCATTAATGAGCTCAGCTAGACGTTCTTCTACATACCAGAGTTGACCCAACTTGAACTTCGCCCTAATGGCTGAGGGACAGACCCATTGATTTTCCAAGGTGTTCCAGATGTCCGCAATACGTAGTACAATTTTTTCAATTCATCTTCTCCCAAAGTTGTTGCGAGCAGTATCTACAACAAACCAGCTACCATCTGATTTACGAATATGCAGATTCTCAAATAAGGGTTGTAAAAGAATCTCGGTCTTGGTCATTAGTAGAAACCATGAGTTTGGCTTCAATAGCCAAAAAACAGCGCAGTCCAGAACAACCGAAAAATAACTAAGCTCTTGTAAATTTTCACGATTCATCTCTCTCATGTTCGGGTTGGCGGTAGGGGACGCCGAAGCAGTTGAGTAAGGCTTTTTCGTTATAGATAATTTGCAAAATCCCCCCAGACGTTGAGATATATACGCCAAATGCCCCTACAAGATGAGGGTAGAGCGGAATGCCCCTTTGACAAAAAAAATATTTTATGAAATACCCTGGCGTCCGTTAAACCCCCATCTCTGAAATATACCCCTACCTTGAACCGTCCAACTTTGCAAAATGCCCCAGTACTTATCAACTTCTCTTAGGAGTTATTCCAAAAGACCAAGGGTCAAACAGGGAGGTCTCAGATTGCAAACTTTCACACCCGCCTGACAGGGGCACAACACAAAGATTTCGGTCAAAAAGGACATTCCGCTCTACCCACATCTTTCAGGGGCATTTTGACATATATCTCAATTTGTGAGGGTATTTCACAAACTACTATTTTTTTTTATTATGTTGTTATTATATGTGTTACTACTACGTAAAGTGGTGGTTTCACCAGTACCTCAGGGGGTTTTAGGCCCTCTCTGACACGAATGAATACAGACTCGCGCGGTGCACTGCACCAAAAAATAGGGTAGGTACACTACTAGTACCTCAACAGGTCTTATCCCCCTTTTAACGCGAATGAATACAGACCATCCACCGTGTTAACACCTAAAAACATGGTAGAAGGAGCGAGCTCTCGAGGCCAGTCATTCAAGGTTTTGTTCTTACTTGAGTGAAAAGTGTTTTACCTCGTGGTTCATCACCCATTACCGGAGGTATTGATGGAGGAACCGGCCCACTCATAGCACAATACTATGAGGAAGGGACTGTCCTTTGGGGTCTACCTTGCAAAAACGTGGAGATTGTTGGGCGCAAAACTGTGTTTATAGCGAACCCAATGTTCGACCAGATAAAATTCCCATCGTTGAAGGAACGGATTAGCGTTGTGGTTTCCAGAGAAACTGCAAGAGAGTTTGTACGAAAGGTAAAAGCGGACCCTATACGCGCCTACGGAATGGATTGGCGAGAGATGGTGTATGTGAACGAGAGATGATGTATGTAAACAAGAGATTCAATGAGGCACATTTCGGTTCGAAGGCCTAAATGTGTTAACTTACGTAGCAAGAGACTGCTCATAGAGCAGAGGAACAACGAAGTAGTGTTGTTTGGGGTAACGTATGCCTCCAACTTTATACCATGAATGACTGGACTGGAATGCGGGGAATTTTGACCTGCAGAAATCAAAAACACCTTTTGGGTGATGGCACTTCAGGTCCCACTAGATGCCCTAATCTACATGAAGGCCACCATCAGGAGGATCACAGGAGCCATAACAAAAGGTTACCTTCCGATTCGGGACTGATCGAGACCTGAATTGATGAACTTGAAATATGACACCGATCCTCCGTTCAAGGGCAGGATAGTGAATAGACTTTGGGTTAGAATGGATAACAACAATATGAGGGAACTGAAGTTGGTTTGTTCATCGACCCCATGGTGTAGAAGATGTAAAGTTTTTTTTTTCGCGAGGAAGAGGATTGCACTTGGAATCAAGCAGCAGACTCGCGAGGGCAAAAAAAAAACCTTCAACAATCAGCAAGACGTGGTGACGGTTGGTGGTATGAATTTTTACGTTAACGGATCTCAAGCCCAGTAGCAAGCCCATTAAATGTACAACACCAACAATCGTTTAATCGGACAAGAGGCGCTCGAGCAACACTGAAATTCTGTACCAAGGCGATCTAGCACCAAGCAGGTCACAATAGTCACGTCATTCATCTGAAAGAGCCTGAGGTTTAGAGAAGAAGAAGCAGAAGTCCACCTTCAAGATCCATATCTCAATGAAGGAACCGCTCCATGAACCAGCCCATTTGTCCCACAAATACTAAGATACCCAGTGGGCTTTGGGTTGGATGGGAACTACAAAGATTACCATCCTCTTCTTCTATCAGCACTACGCTACTCGTCTTGACAATGTGTGTATTGTCATTCTCCATCCTACGTCTCAAGCCCCCGTCTCCAACTTTGATTTCCATATCCTTCTTTTTAGCACGATGTGACAGTTATATAACCATGTCGAAGTGTACTATATCATAATAGAGACTTTTCCCTACTTTGATAATTATGAGTCTTTGCACGCTCCCACGTTGCACATCACCTACACCATCTGCCCCGATTTCCTTGTTGAGCTTCCTTGTCTCAATCATCACTTCCCCAACTTCCATTCCACCATTTATTACACCGCCAAGCAAAATGATTGGGAAAAACACTATCATTATCTTCCTCCACTCCCCCGAGCACATGGTTTTGCCACCGACAATAATAAGATGAGATAACCAACGGAGAACTCGATGAGCAAGGGTGAATTGAATAGTAGGACTCCATACATAAAGAGAATTCACATGTGTCCTACGTGTGATTAACAGACCCCGTGGATTATCCCTGTACGAGAGATTAAGGTGGGTAAGAGTGAGAAAGATGAGTGAGACAAGGACAGAGGGACACAATTTGGTGGAGGAGATTTGTATATAGCCGGGTGAGTCGAGTTGCTTCGTGGGTGCTGGATATGGTGGATGCAAGTGGGAACTTGCATAGATTGGAACCCCATGGGTATCCCATATGTGACAATCTACTCTCTAAATATGTGTGTTTTTCTGCGCAGTCAGTAGTGGGCTCGAAATGACCCCGTGTATGATTATGGGGCTGATCATTCTTGTTGCTCATTCATATTTTAAAGTTATTTTCGCAAATTGCAAGGTCGCTCAAGTTGTAATATAGGAAAGACATTTTTGCAACTTGTGGTCAATTTTCTTTCGTTTCGACAGTTAGGACGCGCCTCAACGAGCCAAAAAAAAAATGATGATATGTATTTTTATTTTGTTGTTCATAATTTTGCATGGTTGATAGGCCTTTTTAGAATGGCAATTGCACGGGCAAGTATTTTATTTGAATTATTGTAGGTTGCATGACAATCCGCACACATAATTAAAATTTTCTTTTTGGAATTATGACTTTAATTAAAATAGGATTTTGGGTTCGCTGTCTTTTGCTTGCGCACGAGTGTAGCTGAATATTGCCTCTTGCTCGCTCGCACAATTTTTCACACTTTCTTTCTCCATGCCTTAGTTTTAGTCTTAATTGTCACTCGAGCCTCTTTCCTTATTGACCCCCAAATGTAACTATCTCTTCTTTCCCTCGGTTATTTTTTGCGCTCACTCATCTTCTTGTTCTCTCCCTCCTTATTAGTCGAGACGATGCAACTGGGATCGATGGAGCGTGACCAAGTCTTGCACGCCGTGATCCAAATATGCAAATCATATGCATTTCTTTAGTCTTTCCCATGTAGTTCAAGTTATCTCAAACATGCACTTCTGCTATAAATTTAGAAAGTGTGATTTGATCTTTCTCTACTCTAATCTTTTTGAGTTAGCGCGGTTAAGATGATCGATGAACAAGTTTCTGGTTTTGCAAAGGTAAGTTGCAAAGTAGGGTGATCTGACCATCATGTTGCGATTGTAAGAGGTTGATGTGTGGCCTCAATCGACTGTGAGGGGCATGCCTGATCAGAGTAAGTCGGGTGACGACTCTAGGTAGTTGGTGGGTGTGAGTCGATGGACTATCTGCACCGAGTTTTGCACCTGTCTCTTATACACATCTAGATGTGTATAAGAGACAGGAGAGAGAGAGAGAGAGAGAGAGAGAGAGAGAGAGAGAGAGAGAGAGAGAGAGAGAGAGAGAGGAAAAAAATAAAATAAAAAAATCAGTGATCCAGTTATGCTTTGAATTTTTCTGTGTTGGAATTTGACAGTTTCTCTGAGTTTCGTCTTTCTTTTAGTTTTGTCCCTTCTTAATCCTTTTAATTTGCTTGAATCTCGCAATTTTTTTATCCTTGTCGATCCAACTTCATCTTCGTCATTCGAATGTTTTATTGTGCCCTTAAATAAATAGTCTTTCTCCTTACATTTAATCTTTGATGAATCAACTTGAGCCTCATAAATGTCATATATTGGATCCTTGTGAATGTTTTGGTTAGACATTGTCTTGGACTCCCATAAAAAAAATATCTTTGTAAATCGTCTCTAGTATGAGATGCATGGTGCACTCACGAATGAATGATTTGCATTATGCGAGTTGCCCGTAATTGCGCAAATAAAAATTTTTCGATCAAGTACCTTGCTTCTGTAATTCCTCGCTTTTATTAAATAGTCCTTCAACTTCAACAGAAAAAATTCCACGAGAAATGAAAGTTGAAAAAACATTCTATTAAAAAAAAATCCTTCCTATTTAAAAATTATCATTCCAATGTTTATCCAATTATAAAATTTTCAGTTTTATTTGATAAGTTCCCGTCTAAATATGATCTTTTCCTTCTAACTACAACTATTTGTTCAAAATGGAATGAAAGTCTGGACGAGTTTATGAAAATTTTAATTAATTTTTCATTCTACTACAACAAATATCTTCTAATTTATATTGGATTAACTTATTTATGACTGAAAATCCTTACTTAGAATTACAGTCCAATTAAAATATTTCATAAACTCATCCAGACTTTCATTCGATTTTTAGCATGCAGTCCAAATAAGAAGGGATACCCTGTTTTTGGAATGAAAGTTTGCAAGTAAGATGAAAATTTTTAAAATTGGAATGACATTTTTTAAGATGGAATGAAAATTTAAAATTTAAATTGTAATTTTACTATAGAATGATTATTTAATTATGATAATTTTTTTCGTTGTTATGTTGGTTGGATAATGAAATCAGGATCGGCATTAGGTGCATGAGTTAGACATGGAGTTTGGTACTCCGTTTTCTGTTACTGAACTATCGTGTTGCATGTACAACGAGCCACGATTCCCCAAATCGGATTTGTCTCCCTTCTCGTATCGAATACGAAGAGAACGTATTTGTGAGTGAGACGTTAGTCATACCCCTTATTCCGTGAGTAGTTCCTACTGGTATCCTGATAAGAACCATTATCAAGCGTTCAGCCAGTTCGGGCTTGTCCTTATAGACACCAACTTCCCTCCCTACTTCGCTATTATTCCTTACCATGAACTAGTTGTTGTTCCATGGCCTGCTCTTGCCTCCGTGGTTGCCTTAATGTCCTGTATTATTAATATGGCCAGAAAGAGATCTACCACGAACTCGAGGTTCCTTATCAGGCTCTCACTCAGAAACAACTTTGCGCCAGAAGCCTTCGATTGAGACCTTCTACGTCGGACTCGAAACCCTGCAAGCCCTGTAGGCGCCACATGCCAAAACAATAAGACCCTCACTTCCTCCCGAACGTCTATCGACCTAAGAAAAATCAACATTATCCCGATTTAGTCCCTGTGGCTATCGGGTGACTCCCTTGGTCTAAGCAACATTCCATGTGTGTCCCGTTTCCCCTCTGATTAATCGACTACCCTAATTCGCCCGCTTCCTGTCCTATTTTTGAAGCCTTGATACCGAAGATCCCAGTTCCGACTTGGGATTCCAACCCCCACTTTCCTACAACTCTTCGTTGAGAATCGATGAATCGCAAGAGAAGAAAAAATGCGCGATAAAATTAGTTTGAACACTTAAGTTCAATGACAAAGCCTAACCTTGGACTTGGATTCCCCCAGGATGCAACCACTTTCTTTTTCTTGCGGATCGAGCTAAGTAGGTATTAGCTAAAATAGTTATAAAACTTGAATGGGAAGTTCGTTTTGAACCTAACTTTTATGGATTTAGGCCAGAACACAGTCGTCTAATGTGGGTGCACATTTACTCAAAGGAAAACAAAAGTACCTCCAACCTTCACGAACTCGTACCACTAGATACTGAATTCGTTGAAAAAAAGCAACTAACTACTATCGATAGGAAGTATCACGAGTAACTAGGGGAGTGTTATAGTTAGGTGCTAAGCACACCTTCAAATGCTAGACCTACAAGAGGGATAATGTTCCCGGAGACAAAGCAAGAGGAACATGATAATTAACCGACATGGCTCCATCTCCATAGTGGCATCATGACCAACCAGGCCATGCATTATCGAACGACACCGCTAGGACCAAGTATTATTGCATCGATGGAAGCGGCCCACACTCCCAATCTCCTAAACCCTTATTGAACCTTTGAGCCTCCTTTTGACCATTTCTCGATTTATGCATGTTATCCTTGCGCAGGGGCCATGCAAATCTTTTCTGTATCGTTCCAATTTTAACGAATGTCCGAATGACTTTTTACAAGTTTTTAGGGGTATCTTAACATATGCGAGAACTTGAGGGGTATTTCACAAAAGTTGTGGTCAATCTTTGCACCTTCTTTGGGCAGACATGCCCATTTTCTCTTCGTTTCGTGTGCCTTGCGTCGAGGCCCAAATGACCTCACCACATGACAAACAAAGCACAAACAAAATGAGTGCATCTGCCCACAAACGGTGGCAACTTGTTAGTATTTATAGTAAACCAATGAACCCGACCATTTTCTATAGGAAAATACACTTGTTTCATTTTTTGTTTCCTGTGTCGTGTGTCGAGGCCAAGCGAGAAGACGAGGGAACAAACACTTGATGACAAGATGGCACACATTATAATTGAGGTAAGGGTGAGTCGCGTAATTGACATTGATATCGCTCCATGCGGCAAACTGACAGTTCACAACCCGTTAGGGGTGCATTTTATACCCCTGAGTTAATTTTGTATCGTTTGATCATACTGGTCGTCCGTTTAGGTTCAAATGGTAGTTGGAACGGTGGTGAATTTGTTGGGGGGGTTAATTCATGAGGAATGGTGTCGAGCGCATCGGCCCTCGCGTGAAAACGAGGGCCATCCTAGGGCAAGGGTAGGATCGAGCTCCTGAACCCGGACGTGTTTTAAGCAGAGATGCGGGGGAGCAGTCCAATCTCATTTCCCTGCACCTCTCTTTGATGCTCGTATCTGGGCGCTTACGAGTCCAACTACGAGATAGGTAAGCTTTCCCCCCCCCCCCCTTTTTTTTTCTTTCTTTTTTTTCCATAAAAATTAAAAAAAAAAAAAAAAAAACTTACCATTTCTCAATTTATGCGTGTCATCCTTGAAGCGCAGGGGCCATGCTGCTTTCGGCGCGGCGGGATTCCGCCGTGTGATCTTGACGATCATGCGGCCGAAATCGGCCGCGTTCGCTTGCCCCATGAACGGGCTGCTCCAAAAGGAGCTAGCCCGGTAGTGCGGCTGGTAAGGTTCGATCCCTGTGTCTGCAGGGCAACAATCTGGCCGTGGTATCTACTGGGCTAGCTCCTTCTCACATCAGGGAAGGAGCAACCCTTCTATATGAAGGGCTTCTGGTGCCCATCAGGCCCCCCTTCCGACGCCTAGCAGGCCGTACCTGCCTTTGGCTCGGTAGGCCGTGCCTGCCCGTGGCTCGGCAGACCGCGCCTGCCCGCCAGTGGCCTTGAAGGTCTTGCTGGCAGGCCTTACCCCGTTGGCAGGCCGCGTGACATCGGCCTATCCGCCCCGTGGCTCGATGTCACTCCGCGGTAAAAAAAAACTCCCCATTCCTTCTGCGTCGCGGCCCTATACCCAGTGCATCCCCCCTTTTTAGCCCATTCAGGCCCTGAATCGCGCGGCTTCACAACCGCGTGATATTACTTTAGGTAGAATAGGATTAGTTTTACCGTTCCCATGTCCGCACATACCTGTGGCTTCGACAAAACGGCGCATCACCATTCACATCCGTTACTCCTGGATGCCACACGCGTTCGGACTAACGTTCGAACTTTTAATGTGTCAGCCATATGCCAAGTCTGAATAACCTTTTGGCAAACGTCGTCTCATCAAGTCTTCAATTCAACGAAAGAGTCACACAACGTGCGACGTTGAAAAACCCCGGCAAATACCCTTGTCAAGGTATTCGCCCCGACAGCATTCCCGGACCCCATTGAACGACGTCCCCGTCGTTCACCGTCAAAATAGAAGTCAGGGTTCTTATGAAATGATTACAATTCATAACAATTTTACAATCCGCTTAAAACTAAGTTGAAGCCTTCTTCCATTGGAAACCACTCAAGAAATTTTTGTTTCTTAGAATGGTACCGGAAGCCCTTCGACTAGTTTCAAGCTACATCCATTCAGTTGATACTATCATTTATCCAAAAAAGCAGGATTAACCCCCTGATAGGTCTTTAAAGTCAGGATTAACACCCTGACGGGTCTTTCAAATGTATCAACATCCATGAGTCGTTCGAACAAAGTCTGAATAATGAAATATACATGTGTAATAATTCATGTCGCAACTTTTTTTTTAATATAAATCCTTTAAGAGCGCACTGATCAAGACAGGTCTCCCTGTCGCAGGCATACTCTTTCAGAGGACAAAGGAGAACCCCGATCAAGACAGATTTCACTGTCGCAGATGACCTCTTTTATTTTAGAAGAGAACATTGATCAAGATGGTTACCCCGCCGCAAATGGACTCTTCTCTCTCTCAAAAGAAAATGTCGATCAAGACAGGTTTCCCTACCGCAGACAAGTTCCTCTCTACCTCAAACTGAGAACAAAACGCTGATCAAGACAGATTTTTTTGCCGCAGACGAACTGCTCTCAATTACTCTTTGAAAGGAAATCTGATCAAGACGGATTGCTCTGCCGCAGTTATATCCCTCAAGGATTGGAGGAAAACTCTGATCAAGACAGGTTCCCTTGCCGCAGACGAAGTCCTTTATTTTTCATTCAATGACTAAAAATGAAGGAGAACGCAATTTATGACAGGTTACCCTGTCACAAACGAGTTCCCCTATTAATCTGAGTTGCAACATGAAATTATTAAGGTGAACTTGCTATAGTTTATATCATGTCAAATATTCTCGATTTTTCTGTGATATGCGTCGAGGAGTGGTGTAATCCGCTTCAAGGGACAACATCTCGACATCAAGCCCCGCTTTAGATTCGAGCCTCACCACATTCCCTCCGATTCCGGTGCTTTAAATACTCAGCAATTTATCAGTATGAACATGATAGCCCGACCCTTACTAAGTCCGATGTGAGTTACCAGCTCACCTTCTTCCCTAGCAAGGTGGACCCGGTAAAACAATCAAGCTTGGGTGGTAAATCCAAACCCTACGTTTTCAGCGGTAACTACCCCGACCATCATCAAAATTGATGAGCATCTTCCACACCTTCATCTCTTTCAGTGATAGTGTAGTCTTCCTTCCTTAAACCACTCAGGATCCAGATGACAACATTCCACTATGGACCAGGAATATAACTCCGGCGCAGGCCTCACTATCACCTACAGAGCTCACAGTTTTATCGCAAAAACGTTATGACATGATAACAAACAAGATCTCAAAACTTATAATATTAAATATATAATTCAAATACATGTCTTATGGACAAAGAATACACATTCAAAATCACATTCATAAGGTAGACACGTCACCATCTCGGCAAAGAGTCAGGTTGATCTAAAAAAGAGATCATGTATTCCTGCACTCGTCCAAGATGGCAAATACAATAACAAATAATATCGAGCACAGTAAACTTTCACAACTTAGATGAAAATATTTATGAAATGGTCTCTCCCAAATCTATTTATGAGAGATTGGAATAAAACAAATTATGATCCCATACAGAAACGGTAAAAAATCAAAGCAAAAATTAAATTACTTGTTTTTCGCTGACTTTCGTCCCCTTACACCTACTTGGAGTATGTCCGACTCTACCACAACTTCTACACGCAGTGTTTTTCCAATACTCTCTCCTCTCTTTGCACGCTGTCGGCACCAATACCCTTACAAGGGTAATTGTGCGTACTTTTCCACCTCGCAGGAGGAACATTCTTGATAAAATTTAAGGAAGTGGCATGCATTCGCTCGATCGCGACTGACTTTTGGAAGTCAGGAAGTGGCGGGCGCACGCTTGGATGAGTCAGAGGGTGTGTATATGGGCGTGCACTTTGTGGGCACGCGTTAGTTAAAATTTTTGACTAGTGTGAACAAACGAACCACTCGGTGGTCCAAGTTAGAAATAAGCTAAGAGGTTTGGATAGCGTAGCGCGAGCTGCAACTTCGGGCGCACTGACGAGGTCGCCACCGACGCAAAGTTAGACCGTCTCTTCATATGCAGAACTGGGCCTGCTGCAACCAGACTTGGGCTTAGCCCTATAGGTTACGTCATTGAACTTCCACCAGGGGCATCCCGGGATCAAGGCCAGCAGCCAGCATTACAGGAGCGGAGGAGCGTTTCCTGGAGAAGACTGAGGGGTTGATTGAGGGGTTGAGGATCCTGCAGGACTATCCCCCTTAGTTTTGCTGGGGAGTCCTACCGCGGGTCCGAGAGGGAGGGCTGAGGACCAAGTACCAACGGCCTCCTCCCCCTATTCCGATTTTCTAGGTTTTTTATTTATTATTGTTATTTTTTTTACTTTCATTTTCTTTTTCCCTTATTTCTTGTTTTTGTCCCATATGTTGAACGTGGTCCGGCAGTGGCACCGAAACCGGCCGTGACCAGGGGACACAGCGGACACCGACTTCGATCCGCTGTATGAGGCGTGGGTGTGAGCCTGCCCAGTTCCATCTTGCTGTGAGAACTTTGTGTGTGGGCCCACCCAGTCCCATTTCTGCAATAAGGGGGTTGAGCGTGACCCTGCCCATCAAGGCCGGTAAGGCATGGGACCGGTTACAAAGTTTTTCCGAGGTTCCAAAGGTACCATTTGGTGTATGACCGCTTGACGGCAGCCGCAGTTGTGTAGCCGCGGGGTACAAAAATTCACGGTCACATCCGAGGGCGACCACAGATGCCTATTTTTTTTATTTTATTTTTGTAAGGCTTCGCTGACAAGAAGTTTGCACAATTGTGGATGGTGCTGTGCGACCTGCGAAGCACCAATTTGCTGTTCCTACAGACAACCAAGGCTTGTTCCATCTGAAGAGGTACAGCAGTGTGACCTGACCGTGCCCAAAACCTCAAAAGTTGGCCTATCCCAGATCTGCATATTTCGCAGATTTGGGGTGCGGTGTGAGCATGCCCGGTTGGGACCCGCAAATGGTGAACCGTGCCTAGGCACAACAAGTCGGGAGACTGGGGGCAGTGACCGCTGCAGCAACACTGACTGTGCGCAGCCGTTCACATGGAACCCTTTGCCACACTGGTCTTCAAAGTTCCTATCTGAGAGCTGCTACTACCACCAAGATATGCAGCGGGACCTGCGTCACCTGGGATCACGCTGCAAGGGTTGCGGGCCCCGCACTCCTCTACTCTTCACGACAACCGAACATAGGCCGCACACCCGGCATCATGGGACCAGCAAAGTACCAATCCGACATTGCTGCAGGCACGTAGGGCCTTGTCCCATCTGAAAAGGCACAGCAGTGCGACCCGAACCATGCTCAAAGCCTCGAATTTGGTCTGTCCCAAATCTGCATACTTTGCAGATTTGGAGTCGCAGTGTGAGCATGCCCGTTGGGGCCTGAAAGATGTGAACTGTGCCTGGGCGGAACGACCCGGGGCACTGTAGGGAGGCCTGCAGCGGTGCTAAGTGCACAGCTGGTCACATGGAACCCCTCCCCGTTTTGCTATGTTATTTTTTTTGTTTTGTTTTTACTTATTTTCATATACCCTTTGGTTCCAGTTGGGAGACGGCCCATGCGTTGGTTCCGAGGCTGGCTAAGGTACCAATGGGCTAAGCTCAGTTGGTACACCTATGAATGGTTGACATACATACCTAAGTTCGAGCCCCGCTGGAAACAGGTGAATAAAGGGTAAAAGTATAATTTTCCATTGATATGGGCTGGGGCGGTACCAGTCCCAAGGCAGAGTAGACAGGTACAACGGGCCAACTCAGTGGTACACGCAGAACTGTTAAAATACAGACCTGAGTTCGAACTCCAAGAAGTAGATAAGTGGATGATGCAAGTCTGAATCACCCCGGGGGCGGGGCTGCCCAGTTCCGTGGGGATATCCCAGTGCCATGCCCACGGGTCAGTCCTTGGTACAAGGAGTATTAGCATGACCCGTAGGCAAGGGTGGTTGTGTGCAGCTTTTGATCCTGGTTAGCAGAAGGTTGGTGTGTTCGCTGCCGTGGCCAGCGGTCACAACTCGAGTAGGATGAGTATTAAAGACTACCCGGTCCGACAGCAAAGCCTTATGAATTTTCACTTCTCGGTTGGGCTGCTGTCGGATTAGCTGCCACTAGGCACAGCGCTCGCATCAAGGAAAAGAGGGGCACGACCAGGGTATCTGTGACCCGTCTAAGTGTGAGAGGATTGAGTGTGAGCATGCGAATGGGATTAGAGGGGTGATGAGCCACTGCCTGAAGTGGAGTGATGGGCCAAAGCAGGTGGCGCTGGTGGAAGCACGCAGGGACAACAGTGTGCAACCCGTGCTTAGTTCAACAGGCTGGTATAAAGGCAGATGCATCTGGGCGCGATCTCGCGCTAGATACGTCTGCAGGTAAGGAAGGAGAAAGCAACCAGACCAAAGGCTATGGCGGGAATAAACTGCTATACCATGCTCGTTTCTTAACGAAACCAAGCACGGGAAAGTGGTAGGCGGGGTTCTAGGACAGGGCGAGCGCAGTAGTAGTGTTAGTTTTTGGTGCTAGTTGTGCATGAAGGGAGGTTAGAAGAAAAAGACGTGCGCGAGAGATGGCGGACGGGCGAAAGAAGAGAAGAGAAACGGGCATATCTCGCCCGATTCTCAACAGAATCAAGCGAGGTAAGACTCGAAATTGGGGTTTTGACATGTTCCGGAACAGATGGTYGTGTTAGAATTCCCAATCGAGCGACGGTCTGGTCGGTATTAACAGTAAACGCTGCGCGTGTGAGGATGGCGGGTGCATCTTCCCATGATCAGGCAGGAGATTCACTCTACTTCTCTCGTCCGGCCCAGGGAAGTAGCCACTCTTTATCGCTCTGCGCATGAGACTTGAAGGCGGTGTAGTAGTAAGGAGGAGATTGGGAAGCGAAAGAGAAGGAGGGCACATGAGGCACTAGAGAGCAGGAGGGGCGTGAAGTGTAGTGCTCATGGTGGCCATCTCAGGGACAGATTCAAAGGTAATCATCTGCTTTTCGTGTCAGCGCTCGCGATCCGGTGGCGCTCTTCACCGCCGGGTTGGAGACTTACCTGTTGCTGGTGATTCCGTCCGTCATCTGAATGTATCTTCTCAAGATCTTGCGGAAGACTCATTCATTTGCACGTACGACTGGAAGGCATCATACCTCTCCACGTTCTAGCAGCAAACTCATTCTAATATTGCACATATGAGTAGTGGAGCGTGGCACTTGGTCACGCGTTCCAGCTCATCGTCGTGATTTTTTTCAAGCATCGGGATCATGGTCCTCGTTGTCGTAATCGGGATCGAGGTGCTCACTATTGTGGTTGGCTCATTATCGCCCGCCTTCGAGTTTGCATCGGCTACGACACTCTCCCCAGGCTACTCGACTCTCTGGCTGCTATTAAAAAAAGGAATGCATCTGGCCAGTGGCTCAGCCGGGTTCATTGGGGACTAGGTGAAGTGCTCGAGGGCGAGGAAGAACGAAAATACTACGAAGGCGGCAAGCAGAGCAATGGGAGAGAATCTGTGGGAGTATGGAGAGAGGGAAAGTATCGGCAAGGTGAGTAAACGTCGTAAAAGAGGAAAAGGGAGAAGCTTACCTATATAGCAGTATTGACGTGCACAGGCGCATTGATATCAACAGGGCGAAAATGAGGGTGTGGGGAGCAAAGGCAATCACCTGATGGAATGAGGGGTGAGTGCACGCTCTTGTTATTAGTTCATGTGCACCAGGACAACAGTAAGACTGGGTTCATTATAAGGGAGAAAAGTCCCTAAAGGAGGAGGCCCATAAGAGAGAAAGAAGTCAAGATGGAGGTAAGACTGAAGGCGGGGGGCTCGACATGCAGTTGGAAGAGTGAATTCATTGCTTCAAGTTGATGCTACTACTTCTGACTTTGAAGTGCTGCTACCCACTAAGCCTTGACTACTGCTGCACCTCAACGCAAGTTAGCGTTGCGGCTGCTGTTGAGGTCTGCCTACAAGTTGCTGTTGGCCTCTGTGCTTTGTTTTCAGGCGGCAGTCAAGGCAGCGAAATTCTTGAGCTGCAACATACGGACCGTTGACATCTAGTAGTAGCATCTAAACTGATTGACTCCAACTCCCAAGMTGTTGCAGTCGGCGCTCGGGTCACTCRTGATTRCACAGTAAGGTGTCGCTATGACAGCAAGGCAACTGYRGCGGGTTGCCACTACTATRGTCTGGGAGCTATCGTTGCTATAGCACCGCACGAGGAGCTATTGCTGTTTTGCTCAATTTCAAGATTGTTGACTGTCCTTAGAGCTACTCTTGTTGATAATTGGATTGCCACCCCTAMCTAATGTCCATGAGCTGCCACGGCTGGTTCTTACGTCAGTTGCTGCTGACAGATTCTCTTATCTGTTGCTGCCTTTGTGGTMTGAGGATTTCAAAATCTGCCCCGGCTAGCTGCAGAAGGACCAGGCGTGAGCCAGCTTGTCGGTGAGGGGTAGCGACTGTGTATTCCTGATTGTACCCATGAATAGCCAGATCCTTCCTGTGTATTTGGTGCAAGGCCAGTCCGCGTTATCTGGGACTCTGCTTTTTATTGACTGCTGTGTTCGATTACCATGCATACTATGCTTGGGACAAACGGTGTTGATACTGCGCACTCAGGCGAAGGCGTTGTAGCCCCAACAACGACAGACTATGACTGTTGGGCAATCAGGAGGCCGTTGTTGAGGGTTTCTGCACAAGTGGGCTGCCAGTGGTCTGGTCTGCTGCTGCGAGCCTGTGGGTTGCTGGCCTTGAACACCTTTCTAACGGTTGGTTGGTTACTAAGTTGAGGGGATAGTGAGTGGTCGCGGTAATTGGAAGTTGGACGTTGAGGCTGAGTACTTGGCCACTGATACATTTTGATCTTACCATGTTTCATACTATTGATGCGCGTTGCTGTTGTACATCGCTGCTGCGCTAGGCTGCTATGGTCTGAATCTGAATAGGGCACAGGAGTATGCTTTATTCGAATGCGGCCCTTTCCACGTGTTGAGGCGGGGTAGCTTAGAGTGTGATCAGATACGGCAGAAGAGGGGTTACTGCTGCAGCACGGAGGGCTGTTGGAGGCTGTTGTTCGACATCCAGACTAGGAGCTGTTCCTCTCTATCGCATTCCCTTGGGCACAATTGCGGGGCCCTCAGGCGAGTCAAGGCTTCAAGGCCCTCTCACGCGAGTCTGAGAGCACCCATCTGAGAGTTTGACTTATTTCTCTTTCTGCCTTTCTAAGTCTAAGTCTAGTCTTTTGGTGCCGAGAGGGAAGCGGCAGGCGGGATTGCAACCCGTAGGTCCGCGCCAAGGCCTGTTTGGGAGGTTGCCTCACCGATTGCGGGAGCTCTGCCAGAGCCCAGGCGGGGTTCTGGAGGCAGGGAACACTCAGGCATAACTTTCGCCTGACGCGTGTGATCCTTTCCCCTAATTACTATTATTCCTTTGGGTATCTAAATATAATTACGGAAGATTATTACTTTTTTCTAGTTTGCTATGTTTGTCAGGACATGCGATGCAAAGGTTTAATAAACAAATATATATGAGAATTCAGATAACTTTTGAGAGAATTCAGACAAAGGAATTGGGGGAAGGTGGGATGAAGGAGTTTTTGCATGCGTCTGACCGGGTCAAACCCAGGCTGAGTCCCTCCGGGTGGATGTGGGCTCAGTGCTATGTTTTGTTGAGGTTTGCTGTATTGAATGAATGACTTTTATGGTTGGTCCACCCGGGTGGGATAGGATCAGTCGCTGTTTTATTTGAGGGTTTCTGAACAGGAGGACGGGCACCCGGGTGGGGAAGGCTTAGAATCCTGGTGTTTATTTTAATGAGTTGTGGTGCGTGTTTTCTTCTAAGGGAGTAACGGCATAAGACTAAGCGTACCCTAGGGTTAGGGCGGCTTAGCCATGAGCCATGAACTAAATGGTCAACCAGAGTATAAAACTTGATATATATACAATTTGAACTTATACTTCTGACAGACTGGGCGCCCCGGGTGGGGAAAGCCAGTCAGTGAGTCAGGTAGAACTAAAGAAGAGGGAAAGAGATGAAGAATAAAACGAAGGTAACTGGCCAGACTGAACGTACCCTAGGGTTAGGGCGGTTCAGTTATATGCTCATGATAACACTAAGGAGCAGAGAGTTAGTATAAATCTGATTTTATTTCCCCTTCTAGACATGAGGCTGAATCGGAAGTTCCACTAGTTGGAAAAGTCCGATTGACTGCCTAACAAGAGAAGGAAAAACATAAAGTCTGTGAAAGTATTTGTACCCTATTTTCTGTTGTATGGCTAACTAGGCGTACCCTAGGGTTAGGGCGGCCTAGCGATAAGCCTTTGTTGTTTAATGTAAGTTGGACGTACCCTAGGGTTAGGGCGGTCCAGCGTTTCGGTGTTTATAACTGTTCAGGCAGATCAGGCACACCCTAGGGTTAGGGCAACCTGATCACATTGCCTTATGTAACTTAAATTGTATGGCTAACTAGGCGTACCCTAGGGTTAGGGCGGCCTAGTAATATGCCTTTGTCGTTGATGTGCTGTGGGTTGGACGTACCCTAGGGTTAGGGCGGTTCAACTTTTTGTCGTTTGTACTTATGTTCAGGCAAGCTAGACCTACCCCTGGGTAGGGATGGTCTAGAATGATGTCGTATGTAACTTTGTTTAAAGCAGACTGGGCATACCCTATGGTTAGGGCAACCCAGTCCTATGCGCTTGTTGTTAGTTAGGCATATGCCTTATGTGTATAGTTCCTGTCATGTTGGGCACACCCTAGGGTTAGGGCAGTCCAAATGTGCGTGYCTTACTCGTGTACCTAGGCAGGTCAGGCATACCCTAGGGTYAGGGCTTTGTCTCACCGTATGCCATAGGAAAGGGGGATGTAAAAGGGAATAACGAGGTTCTTTGAACGAACTATGAGGTTGAAAGAAACCTGAGGGTTGGTGAGAGATGTTCGTTGTGATTGTTTGTGTGTGTGTTTGCGGGCTCTCACTCTGGGACATCTTCTGATAGGATTAGTTGCTTTAGATGCTCACTGAGTGCTGGAGCCATAGGCAGATAAGATGGATGATGGGAGAAAAACTTGGGATAAGATAGGACTTGGCTCTGCTAGGAGTTAGGATCAGTGCTAGCTCACCCTCTCATCTAGAGGTCGTGCAGACTATCACTGATTCTACCTTCCAAAGTAAGCGTCAGAAGTTAGTCCCAAGTATAGTTTTGCTTTGTTTTCCTATTTTTAGCTTTGTATAAATCTTGGCAGCCTCCTTTTCCTACGGGAAGCGCTGCCGAAATTTCTACAAATCTGAAAGAGTTAGTAATTTTTGGGCTTTCAGAAATTCTGAAAAGGCACTTTTCCTACGGGAAGCGCTGCCGAAATTTCGTAGAAATCGAGGAGTTAGAATAATTTATGCTAGGAGAAACTTGGCAAGTCCACCCTGAATAGGGGAGATGCTGCCAAATTTCTCATGACCCAGATTAGAAAAGGGGAGCTGAGTTTGAGACTAGTAGAGGAGCTAGGATACGAGCTAGAAAGTATTCTCCATGTGAGGTAAACGTAGTAGTGATTCTCTTTGACCTGTATTGTGATGCAGGTCTTTGTGACTCGGTTGAAGGATTGATCTGACCAGCATAATCCTGTTAAGGATTATTCTTCTGTTATCATTGATAACAGGTCGGTTGCCGATTCGTCGGTTTACGACTCAACTTTCCTACTACTTCTGCTTCTCAACCTAAGGCCTTGACCCTTGCTGGTTTATTGTTTTCTTGGGTTTTTACCTAGATTCTTTATAAATGGCCATTTCTTTAAAGACTGGGTATCTTTGTTATGAAAAGGTGGGGAAAAGGTTGGGCTTGTGTGCGTAAGGCAGGGTGTGAGCTGCAGAAGGCTAAAAAGTTGACCCCTTTAGTGTGTGTGATGTCGTTTGAATTCTGTGTGTGATCGCAGGTATGTGTGAAGAAACCTCGATAAAGTTTGGTGATTGGTTGTTAATTGGATTAAGATGGGCAAATCACACAACTGTCGTGAGAGTGAACTACCACACAAACTCTTTGTTTGACTGCGATTGGTTTTTTCCTATCCTGATTTTTTTTTTTTTTTTTTGATAGTCAAAGTAGGCGTACGCCCTAGGGAAACAGAAGCGCCGCAAGGAGGAGGGACTGACCCCCAGCAACTCGGTCCAGCAGGGCATTCATGTCTTCTTCTGCTAGCGTCAAGCGCCCCTTTTCTCTTTCCTTGTTTAATTTGCTTTGGTGGAACGATAAAGTTCCGGGCAGAAGGATTAGCGTGTCGCTGGTGATGCGCCAGACAACTCACCACCGCTCCGAATCCCTTCCTGCCCTAGGGACCATCTTACCACGCACCCTTTGGGACACCTCAGGGTGCTGAAGACGGTAAGGCCCTCAGGCCGGTTTTTGTGCTCGCTAAAGGTTTACCCCCTTTAGCGTGCGCTTCAGCCGACGCCTGAGCATCGAAAGCGACCCCATGGCTTAAACGAGGCCACTCGGGTATGGGCACTACATGGTGCGCCGGCATCACGATTGCTTACGCAAAATCCGCATTGTTGGTCGATATGCGTAAGTCCTGTGGTCGCGCGACCTTATGTTAACCCGCGCGCGCGACACTTACCGATTTCCACATCATGAAGTTATGGGTCAGATACTTAAGGGACTAGGAGTGTTGTGATGTTGTGTTTTGTTTTGTGTTTTTCCATGTGTTATGTGTGGGTAGATATAAGTGTTGTGGTGTACGCGTAGTGTGTGTGATGCATCCTAGTCGACCGGCGCTGAGTCGTGTTTGGGACCTCAGCCCCCCAAAACGTCGATTCGCGTGCGGGTTCGAATTCTTGGGCGTTCAACCGCGCGTAACCCCCTATGCTACAACGAACGAGAAACGCCCTCGGCTGGGCCACCTCTGCAATTGCATACGAAAAACTTTCGCATGTGGTTCAGTAGCTCGGCGGGGATACGCCCACCTAAGGAATGGTGACAGCTCCCGCAGGTGGAGGTAAAGCGGTGCCTCGCGTGACTCTGTCCTGTCGCAGGGACTCGCGAGAGGTACGGCTGGCGCACTCGGCCGGAGCGGCACTTCGCTCTCCGCGACGGAAGTCCTGCCAAATCCTACGTGACGCGGCCGGGAGGGTCCCCTAGCGAGACCGATGCGCTCGACAACGCTGCCCTTGTCGACCTTGAAACTCTAACTTGGAGGACTCATTTTCCTGAGCAGTTGGCGTTGAGATGTCCTTTGAACAAACTTTCCTACTCTTTCTACTTAGATCATGTCGATCCATCATTAATTGTTTGCCTCTTTGCTTTTCTCGCTGATGCTCATGACGTAAGCCTCCCTGAATGTCTTTCATTATTCCTCTTACTTCTGAGAGCATAAAAATGAGGGTTGAATCCCCCTTCCTTTTGTTATCCCGACATTCCCCCTCAGGCTGTAGCAAGCGAAGTTGCAAGCGAAGGACTTTATCAAAGTTCTCATTCCTAAAATTTGAACGGATCCTTGCCCAATCTGACTTGCCGCTTACCCCACGGATAAGCTCCTGCTGCTCTGCCTTAGAGAAATTTGCGTGGAAAGTAAGACATTTCTGTTTATCCGTTAAACTCTGTATCCGACGAGCGGTCCTTTCATAGTCAAGAAGAAACTTCTCTTCTTCTACGTACGCATCCCGTTTGATATTCCTTAAATCCTCTAATGTCGTCAATTTATCCCCAAGCCAAAACTTCTCTAACATGGCGTCTCGAAAATCCGTCCATGTTGATGCTTCGGCTATTTTCCGGACTACATCCACAAGATCTTTTTCAACATATCTCAGAACCATCCGTAACATTTTATGATCATCCCAGTTATTAACGGATGCAAGTTGCTCAAATTTATCTAGAAAGGTGGAAACAAAGTTGCCATAAAAAAGAGGAACTTCTATTTTTGGCACGCTTTCTCTTTCCGTATCTCTCTGCTCTAAGAGATAGACTATCATTTGAAGGTTCGATATATCTTTATCTTGATGACCACCTTCGCTTCCACTTGCTGCTTCCATTTATCCTGGCCATAACAAAAAACAGGTAGAATGTCAGTCAAACTCTATAATAGCTTATATAATGTAACTTGATTCCTTAATCCTACTCCACATTCGCTCAACTATTACATCTCTAATACTCCTCTTATCCCCTTCAACCAGGATGATCGGAGAGTTCGTCCAGTCAAGCCAGATACCCTCTTCATTTCTATTAACAATACCTTTTTCCGCATCCAATTGAAAACGTCTGCAAAATTTTATACTATGACCACTTAAAGCACAATAAATACACTTCAAAGACTTATGGTAAGCTAAATTCTGCCTCCGTCTTTCCTTTTTACTTAGTCGTTCACCATGCATGTGAGTTAGCGACCTGACATCCGAAACGGTTGGACTACCTTTCCGAGATTCGCACGGTCTAACGCTCTCAACTTTCCTGTCCCGACGACTGGTTCCTTGACCCCCTCGAACCAAGTTACGTGCAATGCTTTCAGCCTTAGTAAGCTTATGATGATATTTTAACTCATTACTCTTGTTACCGTCATCATTATTGAAATCTCTCTGCTTTCTCTTCCCTTTTCTATCTCGGGTTCCGGGTGACTCAGAAAACCTAGCAATCATCAGTCTCTCGAAATTGTTCCAACTTTTAACTACAGAGACCAACTTTGCTACAACATCACACAAGTCTATATGCACCCATGGGATCACCCTCTTCAGCATTGTCTGTTCGCTCCAATCATGAGTGACAACCAACTGCTTAAATGTTGAAAGAAATTTCAGAACATTATTTCCATCAAAAATCGGAACATCGATCCTTGGAGCAGTAGCTGCTCTTTCGATCTTCTCTCCGAACGTTTCAATCAACTCCCCCATCTTGTCCCAAAGATCGTCATTCAGCCTGCTACCTTCCGCCATCTTGCTACGAGAAGATTAACCTGCAAGCGATAAGGCATAAAGGTAAAAAGCCAGAATGATTTGCAGGGTCTATCAAATATCAATCGTGTCTGTTTTCGAAAACAAATATCAAAATAAAATAATAAAAACACCCGAGTGTCGTTCCACCAAGGACAACGGTAGTTTGCCGTCATCCCCGACAACGGCGCCACCTGTCGAGCGCATCGGCCCTCGCGTGAAAATGAGGGCCCTCCTAGGGCAAGGGTAGGATCGAGCTCCTGAACCCGGACGTGTTTTAAGCAGAGATGCGGGGGAGCAGTCCAATCTCATTTCCCTGCACCTCTCTTTGATGCTCGTATCTGGGCGCTTACGAGTCCAACTACGAGATAGGTAAGCTTTCCCCCCCCCCCCCTTTTTTTTTCTTTCTTTTTTTTCCATAAAAATTAAAAAAAAAAAAAAAAAAACTTACCATTTCTCAATTTATGCGTGTCATCCTTGAAGCGCAGGGGCCATGCTGCTTTCGGCGCGGCGGGATTCCGCCGTGTGATCTTGACGATCATGCGGCCGAAATCGGCCGCGTTCGCTTGCCCCATGAACGGGCTGCTCCAAAAGGAGCTAGCCCGGTAGTGCGGCTGGTAAGGTTCGATCCCTGTGTCTGCAGGGCAACAATCTGGCCGTGGTATCTACTGGGCTAGCTCCTTCTCACATCAGGGAAGGAGCAACCCTTCTATATGAAGGGCTTCTGGTGCCCATCAGGCCCCCCTTCCGACGCCTAGCAGGCCGTACCTGCCTTTGGCTCGGTAGGCCGTGCCTGCCTGTGGCTCGGCACACCGCGCCTGCCCGCCAGTGGCCTTGAAGGTCTTGCTGGCAGGCCTTACCCCGTTGGCAGGCCGCGTGACATCGGCCTATCCGCCCCGTGGCTCGATGTCACTCCGCGGTAAAAAAAACCTCCCCATTCCTTCTGCGTCGCGGCCCTATACCCAGTGCATCCCCCCTTTTTAGCCCATTCAGGCCCTGAATCGCGCGGCTTCACAGCCGCGCGACATTACTTTAGGTAGAATAGGATTAGTTTTACCGTTCCCATGTCCGCACATACCTGTGGCTTCGACAAAACGGCGCATCACCATTCACATCCGTCACTCCTGGATGCCACACGCGTTCGGACGAACGTTCAAACTTTTAATGTGTCAGTCATAGGCCAGGTCTGAATAACCTTTTGGCAAACGTCGTCTCATCAAGTCTTCAATTCAACAAAAGAGTCACACAACGTGCGACGTTGAAAAACCCCGACAAATACCCTTGTCAGGGTATTCGCCCCGACAACGGACGGTTGTTGCTTGTGGAGGACCGGTAGCTGCCTGTAGGAGGCTGAGGACGCCGTGGTCCTTGAGTTGAACATTTCAAAATCAAAACCGTGGGTCCACCTTCCTCGAATAGAAGAGCACTTCAAATAGACCACGTACAAGTTGTATTCGAATACAAAGCATATTTTTTTCTACATGAATTCAAAGAAGAAAAATTTATCGTATTCAAATAAAAAATGACTTTTTTTTTCCTTGAGATTAGCACCTGCCCATGTGCTCCCCGCCACTGACATGTAACATGGCTCTCTCTCCCTCTCTCTCTCTCACACACACACACACAGGCACAATCATGTTTTTTTTTTAGTGGATAGCGAATATGACAACACACACACACACACACACACACACACACACACATACGCACACACACACACACACACAAAGTCCAACGAAATATTTTGGCACAATCATGTTTTTCTTAGTGTATTGCTAATATCATAGTAATATGACAATACACACACACACAGACACACACACACT
>BFEA01000315.1:1068903-1081403 GCA_003427395.1 Chara braunii | reverse complement strand
ACTTTCTCTCACACCCCAACTTGCTTCCAATGCGCGGGCCCACGAGCATACGCTCCAGCAGCACTGCCGCCAGCCCGCCAGAAGAAAGAATGAGGAAGTGACCGACAACACTTCCTTTTGTGCAGATGCTGGTTGGGCGAGACAACTTCTGGACTGCTCGACCTTTGTCCCAATAACTGGCCCCAAAGCCCTTCCAGAATATGCCTGGGGCTCAATTATACATGCCCTGGGCCTCAACATCTTTCTGGATCCCAGTATCTACAACCAATCGGGACTATGTGTCAGTTACAGATGCTGCGTGCAACAACCAACCCATGAGGCACAACCTACCCGCATTGGCCGATTTTATGAGGCCTTGTCAAATGTCTAAGGCCTGCCTTCACTTATGCGCAAACAGTTACAACCAGGCGCAAACCCTTTGCAGCGGGCACATGCCCAATATTTCCATCTGGTCTGGAACCATTTGCTTTGTACTCCCTCCCCTTGATCATTCTTTCGCATTGTGTAACGACCTGAGGGGCGGTCTTCATCAACTCCTCTTTTGTGAACCATCGGTCTTTCTTTGGATCTGTATGGTGCCGGAACCTCACCCCGAACTGCCATGTGCAGTTGCAGCAGTCTTCCACTGCCAACGGGCTTTGGTACAAGCATCAATTTGTGATCCATAATCTGGTCGATGTCCGCATATTCATCCATGGTTGGGGGCAACATTCCTCAAAGGAAACTGATTAGTGTTGGAGAACGGATGAAGTTTGGAAGCATGGAAGACTGGGTATGTGCATGGGTGCATTGGAAAGCGGATCACATAAGATGGCCCATCAGGGTTTGAATCCACGATGTCCATGACTTCCCACAGTCCAAAGTACCCCGACATTAGTTTGTAAGAGATGTCCATCTCCTGCGTTAACTCCGATGAAGTGACCCATACCCGTTCTCTCACTTGAAAGTTTGACACCCTTCTATGTTTATTCACAGATGTAATCATTGCACTCCAAGATTTCTGAATCTGCTATGTGGTCGGCCGCAACATCTTTTCATACTCTATGCTGAATTCTATGTTACTTGGTGCAACAATCGGTCTAGTGTCAGAGAGAAGAAAGTCTACCGGCGTCCCGGACTTCCATCTAAGATGCAACTGATTCGACATCCGACAGGTTGCACTATGCATAAAAGTATTGTACAAAATGGAGATGAGAGAAAACTTTTAATCCCAGACAGCATGTCTGGGCTTTATGTAATGCATTAACAAATGTTGGACTAACCGATTCATCTGTCCAGCCCATCTGTTAGCTTCGGGATGGTTCCCAGATGTCCTTTGCAATTGGGAGCCTATTTGTTCCACGGTCTTCTTCCACAATTCAGTAGTGAATCTGACATCTCGGTTGCTGACAATGGGCTTTGGCAAACTGAAATCTCTAATCCGGTGCTCCGTAAACATCTTCATAACAAAGTCTGTCTTAGTGGTCTTCAGCGGCGCAGCTGACCTAGTGTACTTCGAGAATCTATCTACGATGATGAATATGTGCCTCTTCTCATACTTGCTGGTCACGAAAGTACCGATGAAGTCCATGGAAAGACTCTCCCTAGGTTTACAAACCTGACATGTTTCAATGTGCTTCTTCACGTCCTCTAGCATCGTAGGCCACAAAAATCATTGTATTAAGTTAGTGGATGTTATCGCACTTTTTCCAGTCAAGCCACTTCGGGCGACCAGAAAGTCAACAGGCTGTCACGTAGGGTTTTTGATGATGGTTGTAATAAATAATATAAATTAATTAAAGCAAATCCCTTCCTGTTGTGTGCGTCCGGCTTCGGGCGAGACCCTTCAATTGCAGTCTTCGTCGGTCCCCGTTCTTAGGAATTTTTTATTTTGATTCGGAACAACAAAGAATCATGCAAATATTAATCATAAAATTCTAGTATGTCATGCATGTATCAATTTTGCCAATTTTTAAATTTTGAAAACCGTGACAAAATCATAAGAGATCATAATCATCAAGCAAAGGCAATGTGGATAATGCAAGACTGACTGACTTGAGCAATGACAAAGGTAAGTGAGGGAAGAATGAAAACTCATAATAATCTTAGGAAACACAGATAAATAGGCATGTTCAGCACTCGTTAGGAGTCCTCATTCGTCTCTCTAAAGTCTCATCATTGATATCTCATTTGCCTGTGCGTTTCCTTTGCCTCGAAACATGCCTATGTACTTCCTGAGATTGTAACCTTCGGATATAGATCCACCTAAAGCCCGCAAGCTCAGAACACTTCCATCCGAGTCCCATGATACGAAAGTCAACCATAACACAAAATTCTTCTCATAGAGTAGAAAAATGTGGTTGAGAGAAAATCCCTCGTTTGAGATGCCAGAACTCTGATGGTTCAGTCAATGCCTCATAATCAATCGTCGCAGGCGAGACATATCTCTTGGCCAAGTCCATCAGATCACTCCAACAAGAACCGTCTGTGAGAGGAAAGGGTAGTGGAGGCTTGGGATAGCCAGTATAAAACTTGGGTCTGAAGCTGCGGATCAGCGTTATCCCACTCTCATCAAACTCTCTTTCTCTGTCCTCAAGGTACCTAGCAACGGAAATCCAGATTGAATAAAAAAACTCATGGGTTTCTTTACCATTCTTCATATAAATTCTCAGGTCATGGATGGTACTTCCCGCGAACTCAGTGTGGACTACATAGATGGATAGGTTTCCTTGCTTGAAACTAGTTGCACTAACGTACCGATGTTGAAAGGCATCTTTGGATGTGATTCGATTGAAACTAGTCAGGACAATTTTCTGAACTGAGAATGTCTGGACTGTACGCATGTGCTGAGTCGGATGCTGAAGCCGATTACTATGTCTTTTAGTAATAATTGACTGCTGATTGACACTGATGTCAGATGCAAGTAAAAATGATTAAGTGTTGATTGACAGATGGTTGAATACTGCTGGGATAATAAATCAACGAACACTGGTCATATAGTGGCGGAATGCCGAGAAGGTTGTTGATTGTCTGGTTATTCGGTGTTTGAAATGCTGATGGGGAAACTTCAGTGTCTCTGTGCTCACTTAAGTTTTTCCCGGACCTGCTCCATCGTATCTAGGAATGAGCCGACGTTGTGTAGCTTACCGTCATGGCCATAAAAGTAAGACACATATTCCATATACCTTTCTTCTTTGACCATCCGGACAACGTGTTATCGCTGGGTCCGCCTATGAGAGTCCATGTTTCGGCATGCCTCTTCTTCCCGTCCCTCCTTCTTGTCGCTGTTAGATTTGGACTTCATCACTAGGACCTCTTGGTTCTTCATGCTCATTTGCTCCCCTCTCGCAACTATCCCGCCTAGAACATGAAAGGTTGGTGAGGGTAGTTGAGGTCGTCAACGACACTCTAAGGAGGTGTCCGTTTTCAACTGGTTCTCCGGTATATTCACTGTCAGTCATGGAGTTTCCTCCGACAGAGTTCCCAGATGCTGATTCCAATGACGAGATGTTTGCGAACTGTCTCGCCCCAGCTACAACTGTTAGGTTGTCGCTGACTTGTTCGATGATTAGGAAAAACCTAGTAGATGATGAACATCTGTGGGGGATCACGAATGTTGTTTCAGACGTTTGATAACCATCGAATGCTGTAATGATTATGCGTCATAGTCAGGTTGATTGATTGTTGGTTGTTAACCATTTTTCCTAGTCTACCACACCATATATTGTTTCCAACAACCTCTTCACTGATCGAAAGTCCTTAAGGGTGAAGTTGGTGGACAAACATTAGCCAACAACAAATTGATACAACCCAAGTGGTGACTAACTTCGACTGAAGGTTTCTGTCACGGAAATACCGCGCTGCATCTCCCGAGAATGTCAATACGAACTTGACCAAATAAGTGAGAGAATGCCAGGGAGCCAGTCGCACGTTTTCAACAGTCATCTGCAGGGTCAGTTATCAATAATAATGTCAAATGGGATGCGACTGACTGATATTTGTCGAATGAGATGTTGCTGAATGTGAGAAAGTTCGTTGTAGACGACAACAGGCCATTCAAGGGATTCGTGATGAGGGCTCGTAGACGTATTGGTTCAGCCTAGGCCCACTAACTGCTGACCACTTCTCTTAGTCTCTGAACGGTCTCGCGAGAAGAGACTGTGCAGTGCAGTTTTTCACTAGATCCATAGATTCGGAATACATACTCCACGTACTCGTGTCTGTGCTCCACTCTCCCGACTACGACATCCCTCATCACTCGTTTATAGCCCTTTATCTTTTCAAGTGCCTCAACTTTTCATCCTTCGACTTTATCCCAATAGAGAGCGCATGTCATAATGAGAACATCATTGCCCACCACACCATGGATGCAGAATATAAATAGTTTCCTTAAGGCATGTTGTTCCTCTTGGTTGAGTACCGGCTACAACACGGTGAACGAGGGACTATTGAGTTTGTCTTGACTTTTGTGGCACAAAAGATAAGAGAAAGGGGCCACTACTTAAAGCCCTGATCACACGTGGTATAATTTCTCATCAGAGTCGAAATCTCAGTTTGTATAAGGCCATAAAGTACTCCTATAATTACCCCGTATCCAGCTCTCTATTTGCGTGGGGAAACGCAGGCCATGTGTGGTAACTCCTTTTTCCCTTACAACATGAAAAACGTATTAAGGAGTCACACCAGAGCGGCCTTTACCCAAACAACACTGAGGGGTAGTGTGGGCAATAACCTCTTTCGAGTGAAGTACATTATACTACCAGTGATAGACTTCACGTGACCAGTTATAACTAATGGCTAGTAGTAGTTTTCTACACTCGTAGGTGCGTACAAAATTATGTCGGCCACAGTCCTCTCAAGTAGTACATAAACGCACTTCCAAGTACAGTCCCTAACCATGTACAACGCTCAGCATCAATGAGCGCCTCGTCGTTTGAATGATAAGTAAGTCCTAACTAATCGTGTTTACCTGTATAACCAATACACAAATAAATACCAGGACATTTATCATACAACCCATCCTATCCGGGTATATTCAAGAGTATTCTTACCGACTACTCTTCAACAGTGACCCTCAGAGTGGACTCTCGGCATAAGCTATACTAGCTGTATAGATTACTTAAATAATAAACAGTTTGCTCTTTAATGGTGGCTTCCTCCGCGAGTCTTCTATAAGAGGACTAATAAAGACAGCAGTCACCTACCCGGATAGTATGCAGGGCTCTACTAGCAGACGACTCTTTATATCAGTCGGATGATACCCAAGTCCCTGTTAGTCTAGTCAGTACTCTCACAACGGGTGACCGGTAATTACCCTTGACTGAATCCAAATCAAGGTCTGTCTCAAATAAAAGTAGTACGTAACTAGAGTCAATTTTCAATTAAACATCGTGCAGTGCACCTGACTTGAACCATTTTTCAGAATTTCACCGGGACTATGCTAGTTGTGAACCCTGCTTGAATAATACTCGTAGGACTACCGGTGTCATACCCCGTTCGTGTAAAGCAAATACCAATGGTCGGGGCAATACTTTGATACTACCAAAGTTACAAGGTTATACATGCGGGAAAAACGATCTCAACGAGTTTGATTGAAAGAGAGAGATTTATCAAGCGGAGCGAGTGATAATCCTGATTAATATTTGTGCTTATAAGACCCCTTCGCACTCTTCAATCTCCATCCAATAAATATTTCATCAACAAGTAGGCTATTCTTCGCAACAATGCTTGCTTCGCAGGGCACGTTGGAAGCCACGTTCGAGATGTCTATTTTCTCGAGAACAACTCACTCGTTTTCCTCAGATTCATCTGCCTTCTCCTTGTTATGAGTGAAAGGGTCGATTTGAATTAACAGATCAATGATCAGACTCACTTACAAGATCTGGCTTGATTATGATATTAGGATAAAGCAAACAATTTCAATTATCGCCAGTAATCGTTCTCATGCGAATCAGGCTGGACGTCTCACCAGGCTTTCGACTAGGTGAAACTAGAGTGCCAAATTTGACGAAATCCAACCTATCGCCCTGATCCCGTTTTCTTCCCTTAATCGACCTTGATATACGAACTTCTTACGGAGGGAACCCTTCAGCAGTGAGAGAGAAACAACATTGCAATTCAAGTTGTATCAATTGAGACAATACATAAGAGAAAGATAGCAAGCGCAAAATTTAGAAACTCGGAACAAGAAAAGGACGACCAGCTCGGGTGTGCGTATCAGGGGTAAACACAGTCTTATTCGACAAAAGGAAACCGACTTTCCAGTTCAAATCAAAGTTCAAGATTTAACGCGCCCGATTATTATCCGAGTGATTAGTTGAAGTCGACGACATTAACGGTACAAAGTCATAGAAAGCTAGTAACTTCTGGTACTGCTTGTCATCTGAGTCAATAGAAAGATGACAGATTAACTGGCAATAGAGCAAGTGCACGAGACTGAGTCACGACATTCACTCAACTAAGCTTTCTTTGGGTACACGTGCTTGCCACAAGCACATCCCAACACATCAGAGCCCACTTATATCACCCTTGTGTACTTTCGCAACACTTACCATCGGAGCAGGGCACACCAAGAAGGTAAGAGGTTTGCAACTAGATTGCTTGGAGGCGTAAAGGCGCTAGTCCTACATCCAATGTTGATCACCGCTGACAACAACGATGACAAAGACAAAAATAGAAAGTGGCTTAACATAGAAATAGGGTAGAAAGCGACACCGATTCTTGAAGCTCACTTCGAGAGGGCTTTTAACCACGAGTCTAATCAACCGAAGCTCTCTACAAGCGTTTTTTCCCATTCACATGGCCACCCCTCTCGTAAACGTTTTCTCGTCAGAGCTCGACTAACCTTCCTCATAAATGAAGAGAGTCATAAACCATGTGCTGTAGCGTGGCGTCAACGAACAAGCTCTCGTAGGCATCTTTCATAAGAGTCTGAATTTTGCGGCCGCCACGTGTCGCTAACATTCCATACGTCTTCGTTGCCCATTCTCAATTTTCTTTATGTCCCGCGACTCCAGTCATCTTAGGCAGGGTCCGCGTCGCAGTGAACTGCATCTTGGGGTATTCTGCATGCACGCCGACTTATGCCAGCTTCACTGTTCCCCTCTGTAAGTGTTTGCTCATGCCTAGTGTCCGTGCCAATCTCGTGGTCCATAGATCTCCTACGGGCTCAACACTAATGATCGCATTGTGGCTATGACGAGTGACATCAATGAACTGCGCCGCGCGTCTGTCGGTGCTCACTCTTCTCTAAGCATGATTGGGAATACCTCCTTCCGACTCCCTTGCACCAGTTGGCCCTGCCACAAAAATAAAGGTTTCATCCACGACAAGCATGCGCCCGAACTCACTAGGGAATAGCCTCCACCATCGAGACGACCAATTGTTTTCAGTAGGTATTCCTCCCCTCTTGATCATGCATGCCCGTGTCCATGTAGCCGCTTATCTCTCTCTCTCCCATAGACCCGTCGAGAAGGTACGCGCTGACCCTGAGCCCCCTCCTCTCTCTCGTTCTTGTGCATGTCTGTCGTGAGCACCCCTGTCTTATAACTGCCTCCCGCTCTCTCTCTTTGAGGCTCGCCTACGCGTGTTGACTCCTGGGCCTCACCTTCTCGTTCCTGAGCATGACTATCACGAGCGTCACCATCACTTCTCTCCGCCTCTCTCCGTGAATTGGCCTCAGACCCATTTTCCACAGACTCGGCAGGCGGGTGGCCACGTCGCTACCGCTCCAGACCCTCCAGGACCGGGTCCCTGCCGCACTCATTTCACACAATTGCTAGCGGCCTTAGTCTCTTTGTCGCGAGTTGGCCTCTGAGCCGCTCTCAATTGGCTCGATCGGCGGGTGGTCCCTCTGCCATTGGTCCCATCCGTCTGAGTCGCCTCTACGTCACTCATCTCAGACTCCCCTCCGGAGTCTCGATCGAGGCGTTGCACCTCCCTGGTCGTGGTCCCAGTCGTCGAGTCATCCTTGTGGTAAGTGTCTGTCACTCGCATACCCGCAGTCACTCCGTCTCGCCTACACCTCCACTCAGCCCTGTTGCGCCCCTCGGTGATAGCCGCATGTAGTCCCTCATTCCTTCTCATCTACTCCTCCCGATGGCCGCACACGTTGATTTTCAACCTCACCTCCCCCGTAGGTTTCCGTAAGACAAAATGGTCTCAACCAATGTACCGCCCTCACGCTCCCACATCCAGGAATACCTCATGTACTTTGGTCTGTAGCCACGCAGGCCATTTCGATATACCATAGCTGCGTTCAGAATAGCCAAAGTCTTGCTACTTGGTTCACGCGCACACAAATAGCTCACCAGCGGGACACCACACCGTTCTGCCCTTCTCCTTCACGCTACTAACTCTGGCAGAACGGGGCTGCCTCTGCGCATCTATTGGCCAGTAGCTAGCAACTAGCCCCTTTTCCCCTCTATAGGATCGCTACACACCGCGATCCTTGCGTCCTATACGAGGGACTTTAATATATATATATATATATATATATATATAATTTTTTTAATCAAACAATTCATTGCGAAAAAATTGGAGTCGGGCCGGGGTCCCACAATTCTACCCGGTGTCTCTCTCGCAGCATTAGCCAATTTTGCTTATGAGTTCATCCAGGTTAGTAATCTTCTCTTCAATTTTGACAAGTCCTATCTTTCTTCCCATCTATACTACCTCCTCTATCCTATTCTTCTCTACCTTACGTTTCTGCACAGGCCTAAAACGGCCCGGTACCGACCTGTCAGCCGGTTGGAACACATTATTGTTCCTCAGTTAGTGTGTCACTCTACCACCCACCTGCCCCATTTTGCCTCTTGCGGCTGTAACAGATTGTACTAACCAACCGAGTGGACCTGGTTGGTACAGGCCTAACCCAACCAGAGTGACGTGCCACTCTACCACCCACCACGCCTATTTTGCCTACTGCGACTTACTTTAATTAATCTCCAACCGAGTGGACCTGGTTGGTGCTTTCGCTTCTCTGCTGTTACTTACTATTCCTATTCCCTAAAACTCCTCAACTTGAGGCCTATTATCTTCTGCGCATCCCATCAAACTTTGTGACCCATTGCCCCCATACCAATCTGTTCTCTTGAGGGATGTCAACTAGCCGTCCATTCTATGCCCAAGTCTTTCTGAACCATTCCCTTCCCTTAGTAGCTTTCCCCTTGTTTGCTTTTCTGGTACAATCCGCTTCTATTTCCTCTGTCACGCGGTGTTTGAACAATATTTCTGCATGCTGATCTGACATGTTCTCTTCCTTGAATCCCTTCCATTCCCGTTTTTTCCAAATTACACTCGTTAAACTTTCTCTGGCCACCTGAGCAACATACCTCCACCCCTGCTTGATTGAAAGATCTTGAGGCAGAAAGCCTGTCAGCGCCCATCTCTCCCCTATGGGATTGTTCATTCCTGCGATTTCCTTCCAATGGAAAAGCCACCATCTCCACCACTTTTGAGATCTTGGGCACGGCCACCACAAATGTCTTTCATTTTTGTAGAACCACCCGTAGAAGTCGCACCTCGTAGAAATACCTTCCATTCCCCTTTCTTTTAACCACATTGCTGTTTGCGTTGCTGAGTGTGTTTGTAACCACGGTAGTGATGCCCACTTTTGTGAGGGTATCAACTGGAGTTGCTTCCACAATTGCTCATATTCCTCTTGTTCTGGGGTTTCTAGTCTGTGTCTGTGTTTCTCCCACCTTCCTAGCAACTTGGTTGACATCCTCTGTAGTCTCTGTGTTATTCTAGTTGCTAACCTATAGTCCAACTTCTGTATCCGTGTTACTATTTTCCCTTCAATTTCCCAGCCCCAACCCTTTGGATCGATGCGTAGCCTCCTCGCTTCACTCCCATTTGTTATCGGTGAGAAACTTTCCCTCTCTCCCCCGCTATTGCGTACTCTACACTCAATCATATCATTCACCCCCATTCTTTCAATTGTGCCAAAGCTCTGTAGGTTGTTCGTCTGCAGCTGCTTTTCCTCAAACACCTCCAACACGCATTTCCCAGGTGGGTATTCCTCCCATGATTGGATCCGGTAAAACCTCTTCCTTTGGTCTTCCTACTTTGTGTAACATGTGCCCAGAGGGTTTGTTCCTTCTGGTCCCATGAGGTGATCCCAGTTTTTTGGTATCGCTTGGATGATTGACCTTCGCCTTTCCTGTTGCAGGGGTAACTGCCCCAGCATTTCCTTAACTTATTCTTCTGTTCTCCAACCATTGACCTCTTCATCCCATTAATATCTTATGGTAGATATCCCCTTCTGCATCCATCTGTATCCGAAGTTCCTTGCACTTGCCCTTGCTGTAAACATGTCTCCCTCCGGATCTCTGATATTCGGGTTGTCAAACAGGTGTTGCGACAACACATGTTGCCTCGAGCTTGGCTCCATAATAACCGTTGGTTTTAAGGACTTCCAAGCTCCCCCACTTCTTTCCAAAAACGAGATTTCACTCGTTTATCCTTGTGTGGTTTTGTTTTTGCTGCTTTACGTCTCCATCCACTCAACTAAACCTTGTTCTGTAGAGTTGGATCCGTAATTCCCAGTCCTTCGTCTTCTTTTGCTGTATAGACCATTTCACATGCTGTTTTTGATAAGCAACCCTCCTCTTTCTCCCCAAAGGGTTTCCATAAGACTTTAATAACTTTCAAAATTCGATATTCTAATAATTTATGATTCAAAAGTTAATAAAACAAATTAAAATAAAACAGAGTGAAAAACAAATGATGGCCAGAACACCAACGATCACTGCGTGAACACAACCCCTTAGTCTGCATCTATCTGTCTTTTCAACTTTGTTTGAGAAGACTGTCAGTCCGACGCTCATTGGTCCCATAACAGGATACCACCTGACACTCCACTTCCTTCATAAGGCACTTACGGGGTACCGCTAATGGGTGTCCGTGTCCGATGGTAAGGAGGGGGCCTATGACCTCCCACTGGGGGGGGGGGGGGATAGGCTTCCTACCGAAGCAGCCGCATGTTACCCCTCTTTTTCGATCTACTTTACAGTAGACTGAGAGCAACTAGAACGCGAGAAGCTGAATAATTTGGCCGTACTCATCTGAAATCTCAGCATCGGTTGTCCGCTCCCCTACGAAGCGGCGAAAGATAAACGATGAAATTCCCAATGGCAACAATAGTAATAATAATAATAATAATAATAATAAGAATAGTAATAATAATAATAATAGTTAGAAAGGTAAATTAAGAAGAAACTTAGCGCCGCTGCAACCTCGCTCCACTTAGATAACTCAAATGGAAGCAACGATTCGAGTCAGGGTGTGGATTCGCTACATGACTCTTTCTCATTTTTCATTTCCTTTTCTTTAATTTTTTTCTTTTCTTTCCCTTATTTTCACTCCTTACTCGATTGTAACCGCCTGGTCTGTACACACTACCCCTAATCTGATAAAAGGGGGATTGATGTGTAGTAGGAAACACAGCGCCGACCCGGTACCCCCAAGTCCCTGGACGACAACAACCACAAGCAAGTTTGGTACATAACTAAGAAGCGGAGCGCCTGACACGATATGGGGGCCGAGAAATAGAGTGCGCCTCGTACCCACGGAGTTCTGTAGGCAAGGAGCTGGTATGCTGTGAAGCCATAGCAGGGAGCTGGTACACAGTGGGGCTCCACGAATTGGTATCTGGCACACTGCGGAGGGTCGGGACATCGCACCCTCCTACAACGTCCTCTTCTAGCCGAAGTGACTTGTCACGTCATGTCATCCTGCCAAAAATAAACTGTGGAAAGACTCATTATGAGGGACACACAAATGTTTATTCTCTTCCTTCTCAAGGAAGAACAAGCCATCAGCCACCAAAAACTCATATGATGTGACTTTATCCTGCACCTCTAGCCTGCAAATGATATTTGACATAACTTTGTTCTCTTGCAGGCATCCACCATCTGTCGAAATACATTATCAGATAAGCCATACTCAGTAATCAGTGCATTTTTCAATTTGTTGGAAAATAGATCATGAAAGAAAGTCTCTAAAAAAGCTACAAAAAACACTCCTAGGTAATCAACTCTCGATGATAACGCGTCAACAACCTTGTTAAACTTTCCTTTGACATGCGAGAGGCGGTAGTCATACATATCAATGACTTGAATCCACCTCTTCAACGAATCAGAGAGAGGTTGAGTCTTGATCCATTTGAGAGCAGTGTCGTCGTACGGGGGGTCTCCGTACGGCCCATACGTACGTACGGACGGATGGGCGTATGGGCGTACGGACGACGATCGTACAACGGTGATTTAGGGGAAAAAAAAATGAAAAAAAATGGGGTTGTAGATCTTGAAAAATAAAAAAAATGGGGTTGTAGATCTTTGAAAGGATTTTTAAAAAATTAAAAACAAAAAAGACGAGAAAAAAAAAGGAAAAAAAAAAACTCGTAGCAAAAAAAACGGGCAGTTGCCCCGCATGTGTGTGTGTGCGTGTGTGTGTGTGTGTGTGTGTGTGTGTGTGTGTGTGTGTGTGTGTGTGTGTGTGTGTGTGTGTGTGTGTGTGTG
>BFEA01000315.1:979199-1009185 GCA_003427395.1 Chara braunii | reverse complement strand
TCTCTCTCTCTCTCTCTCTCTCTCTCTCTCTCTCTCTCTCTCTCTCTCTCTCTCTCTCTCTCTCTCTCTCTCTCTCCCGGTCTTCTTCTTCTTCGTTGTGGTCTTCTTCTGCAGGTGCGCGGCGGCTTCTCCAACCTCAGGCCCGATATGGCGGACTACAGCCTTCGGTGGCCACCTCTGCTATGGCGCATCAGGCCCTGCACACGACGGCGCGCATGGAATAGCGGGTACCAGCTCCGATACCAATGAAATCAGACTCGTTCTCATCCACACTTTTCATGCATGTAAACAGTAGCGCCGCAAACTGGTGACATGCGCCCACTCAAAACTCAGAGATATGGCATCCAGATAAGAGTTCACTTTCAACTGGCTATGGCGACTCAGCGCCCAAACAACTCACTGTTCACATACACCGGATCACCCTGGATATCCCACACGCTTCACTCTGAACACTCACACATACACACACACACGTCACACTAAGCCACAGGTATGGCAGCTATGGCTGCCTCTACCCTATCGCTATGCTACGCTCCTCTCTCTCGCCCACTTCAGCTCCGGGCTCTCTGCAGACCTCCTTGCACAAGTCGCTGTGGCAGCGCTTCCGCATGGCTCACGCAGGCATGAACGAATGGCTGGGCGCTGCCTCTTGATTTATACTCCTGAAACTCGTTGGTCTGCCCTTTGCCATCGGCCCATGCTGCTCACAGTCCCTTGTGGTACTTGCTGGACTTGACTGGGACTGACTGGACCTTACCGCTGACTGACTGGGGACTCACTGCTATCCCACCGGACTCGTACTGCAATCGCACTGCGGTTTAGTTCACCGCTTGCCTCACCACTTGGCCACTTGTCTCACCACTTGACCACTTGCCGACCTTCTAGAAGGACTACAGCTTGGGGCTCGCTAAGACTTCTATCCTACAGGTCTACAGATCGAACCCCTGCTACCTACGGACCTATGACAGCCTATCAACTGTTTACGAATACACAGGTCACCGGTTCAACTCTCGGGGTCTACACGGGTACTGTACACAGATGGGGCAAGGTCTAGGGATCGAACCCTGGGATCTGCGTCTGCTACTGCAAAGAGGTGAAAACCGTTTCAAAATATTAAATATTGAAGCAATAAAAAAAATTACAATTTTTTGTCTCGTCTGTGCGTCCAGCCCAGCAGGGGCATAGTTTCCCAACTTTCCCCCTTGCTAGAATTCTTTGTTCCTGGTTATCTGTCTGCTTCATTTCCATTTTAGGAAATTTTGACCTCATGGGGATGACATCTCCCTTCGCTAATGATTTCGTTTCCACTTTAGGAAAATTTGACCTCATTGGGATGACATCTCTCATCGGTAATGATCTTACTGTTCTGTTTTTAAGGGAACCACTCAAGTTTGCGAGCTCTTTTTTTTTTTTTTTTTTGTGTGTGTGTGTGTGTGTGTGTGTTTCCTGGGGAGTATCAGTCTCAAGTTTACGTGCATTAGCACGCCCTCTACACCTGTTTGAAATTGCTGCTGGTATAAGAGTCGACTGGGGAAACGACAATTGAAGGATGGTAGCTATGTCCCCAAGGTGAAACACCCCCTCCCCTCCCCTCGCGTCTTCCCTCCCCCTCCTTGTAGATCTGTCAGTCCCCTGGATACCAAAAGAAGATGCAATTTGAGCCTTGTGGGTCAGACTGATACCAGTCTCAAGTTTTTGGGCGTTAGTACACTCAGTCCACCTATTTGAAATTGCTGCTGAACGAAGACCGAAGGATGGTAGCTACATCCCAGAATAATGCGCCCCCACCCCTCCCTCCTCGTCCGCGTAGATCTGTCAGTCTTCTGGATACCAAAAGAAGAGGCAATTCTAGCCTTGGGGTTCAGACTCATATCAGTCTCAAGTTATTGAACATTACCACAGCCAGTCCACTTACTTGAAATTGCTGCTGCTATGAAAGTCAACTGGGGAGCGAAGACTGAAGGATGGTAGCTACATCCCAAAATGACCCCCCCCCCCCCTCTTCTGGATCCCTTCCTGTCTCTTGGAAACCAAAAGAAGAGGCAAATTGAGCCTTGGGGGTCAGACTCACACCCACTGCCACGGGCCCTCTGATGGATCAAGGGGATACCCCTTGTTGACATAGCAATCAAGGGTATTAATGACAAACTGGAAGGGCCTACACACATCCATTTGTTGGGACCTGGGCCATGCCCCTTGTGCTAGACGGAGTAGGGCAGTTCCATGACTCGACTGAGTTACTGGGACTGGGTCTGGTAAACTGGACCCTTAAACCACCACTACCTGCAGCACGACTGGCACCGAAAACGCTGCACGAAGTCTGGAGGCCTGTAACGTACCAATGCCGCCGATGGATTTTATTGACGGTGGGCGCAGCCTCCTGACACTTCAGGTAGTAGGCTAGTACTTGAAATTCGGAGGCCTGGGGCCTCGACCCACTAGTCAAGAGTTACGCTTCGCGGCTGGGCTTTCGACCACGTGCGGCCTGGGGTGACTCACGCCAGCCGCAGATCGCCATCCACATCGACTGCCGTCATGTTTTGCAGTCGGGGAAGGCCGTCGTAATGGCACCCGGCCAGTAGGAAGTTTTAAAAATCTTTCGTGCCTGTTTTTGTTCGCCACATTCCGTTGGCGCGAAGCTTCAAAATCAGTGTTTTTTTACCCATGGGGTGATTTTGAAGCTTCGATTTTCCTTATTTTGTCGTTGAAAAATTAGAAAAATGTGGGATTCGGAGTCCTTCGGCCGTCGTTTGTGCGGAGTGGCCACGAAACACGGCGCGAAGAGATGTGTCAGTGTTGTCTTGTGGGTTCCTAGCACACAGCCCGAAGGACGCGCTGCAGTTACATACCGAGAGCAGCGGCCGCACATGCCCACAATGTCCACCCGAATTCATCCGGGGCGGTGGCCAGCGGGGTCACATGCGTTCCATCGTTTTGGGTCTGGTGTCATAATGAGGGATGGCAGTCATAATTGCCGGTTACTTTATTTTCATTTTTTTGGTGTTCGTCGCCTAAAACAAAAATGGACGAAAACAATTTCTGGACATTTTTTTAATGCTGAAAAAGTGCCACACACGGATTTACGCTTCACTAGTGGGTCGAGGCCCCTGCAGGTACTGGATGTTTAAAAAAAAAAAAAAAAAAAAAAAAAAAGGAACAGTGTAGGGTCTTATCGTAGGCCAGAATTGGTATCTTGGGACAGATTTCGGGAACTTGTCCATGGACTATTCTGGGACTGTTTCCAGTGATTTTCCACTTTCAGTCCAGTGGTTTTCCAGATACATCGGTTGTTCGCATGGCATATAGGGCTGAATGCTGCTGGTTCGACTCCTCCCACACTCATTGAGTGCTCTGCATTCGAGAGTATGCCGGGGGAGTTTGATTGAAGGGTAGTGGGGCAGGTCACGCTCTGATACGAGTACTGGCCTTATCGAATGTTGCTACGGGCTTCTGGCTACAAGCGATGTTGCATATGTTACTGCGGGCTTCTGGCGACGAGTGATATACATAGGTTGCTATGGGCTGCCGGCTACGACTGATGTTCATTTAACAGCAATTTCGTCAAAAGTTCAAAATGGACATATTTTATTTTTTGAACGAAATTGAAACCTCATAAATCGGCCTGATTTAGGTGGAAATTTCAAGCTCTTGAGGGTCTGGCGTCCTTGAAACGCCGGACCATTTGGATGTATCTGGACTTAGCTGAAGTCCAGGGGGTACGGTGTTCTGAAAATGCCATACCCCCTGGATGTATCTGGACTTAGCTTGCATCCAGAGGGTACAACGTTTTCGGAACGCCGTACCCTCAGGAGCTGGAAATATTGACCTTAAGGCTTAAACCAGCAGTACTTGGCCCAGCTATCGGCCGCGGGCGATTCCCGTTAACGGTTGCGGGCTTCGGGGCACCAAACCACAATGGCTGGAAGCGCCAGCCAAAATGAAAAGGAAACAGTGCCCCGGCGGCTCGGCAAAACTTGGCGCGCAGGGGGTATCTCGGCTCGGCATCAATAGCTGGGCCAAGTACTGGCGGTTTAATCGGGCCAGTTTATGAGTTTTCAACTTTTCAATAAAAAATGTCCGTTTTGACGAAATTGCTGTTATTTGTTTTACTCTATGATGATGACAGCAATACTGTTTCACAGTGTGTTTGTGGAGGGTTCGAAACGGAGCAGGTGTGAGAGAGTTGATGAGTTTCCCGTTCCTTTGTGACTTCATGACTTCTGAGTTATGGTATTGCTATACCGTGGCGAGTGGCGTCATTCTCAAAACAGAAGCAAGGGATACCAATGGGGGAAACTCATCCAGTCCACCATTGGCTTGCCTTATATGTGCGAAAGGGGAATGGGACTTCCTATTACGTTGGGAAATCACAAGAACTTTGGGTAGGACCCCACTGGACGGCGGCAAGCCTTTGGAAGACATTTTTTGGGACTCCATTGCTGGCAGCAAAGGGAAGCATTTTTGTTTCTACTCTGTCTACCTCCACTTTTTCAGCACACCGACCAGTCCCCGTGCGGAAAGGAAGCACGGGAATTGGTTGGTGTGCTGAAAAGGTGGAGGCAAACTTGCCCGAAAAGGCAAGTCTTCTTGATCGGGTAACAGGAACCTTGGGAAGTCCCACAAATTGCTGTGGCGGTGGAGTCCCTATTCACTTGCCCATTCCCGACGGCTACGATTCTGGGCTGGCGGATGTTTTCCTGGCGCCAAGCACTGCCGTCCAGTGGGGTTGTTGCATACTGTAACTGTGCAGACTAGAACAAGAACTGACCTCTCAATACAAAGTACAAGATAGCGTAGCGGAAGACTTAGATACCAGTGATCCGAACAATCAATATTGCAATGCAGCCCCGAACATACATCATCCTCATCATTCCATGGTGTGAAGGGGTCTGGAGCTCACACAGGAAGAATGCGCCAGCCCCAACCATACACAGACGAAGAAGAGGGGGGTTAGACGAAGAAGAAGGGACGATGGGAATGTCGTCAACACCAAGTCTTCGGCACAGGCCCAAATAGTCCCTCGTCAAAATGTCTGAATCCCAATGTCGAGTCTGGATCCCATGTCGTCAAGTCTCAAGTCACAACTCTCTCTCTCTCTGTCGTAGTCTGCTGATACTGAGAAGTCAGGTGGTGAGAGGGTGAAGAAGAAATGGTGGACTTAGAAGAGGAAGAAGAAGAACTCTCTCTCTCTCTCTGTGTCCAGTACTAACCTGTGAAGATGGCGCCTTGATGCAGGTGCCTCGAAGATGGAGCTGGAGCTATGGTGCCACAGGTAAGTACCGCTGGCCTCCGCCAGCCATCTCTCTCCAACACTACCACTACCAGCTACTAGCGCCCTGCGCTGAAGACTACTCCTACAGCTATCAGCGCCCAGCGCTGAAGACTACTGCTAGCGCTGAAGACTACTGCAGCGCTCCTCCTGAGTGCTGCGGCCGAATCCTGAAGACTACTCGTGCCTACTGTCCAACTACCTACCCGTGAAGTGCATGGGAACTCCCTATGTGCTTCTCGGCCTGCCTCCTGACTGCAGGGCGAGGCAGTCCAGGAGGCTGCTCTTGCCAATGCCGCAGGGAGTCAGGGGCTGCCGCTGCAGCTCCTGCTTGAGGCTGTCGTGGGAACAGGCTAAAGATAGCCTGTTCCCGAAACCCTGTTTTTGTGCCCGAGTCTTAGGGTAGGTCGATCTTATGAGGGCCCGAAAGTGGCCCTCCGTTTCAGGCTGAAAAGCCTCAGGGCTGAAAAGCCCTGTTTTAGGCTGAAACGACATAGGGCCTGCAGGCCCTCATTTTTCAGTCTTTCAGGCTGAAACAACAGGGGCTTGTAAGCCCTTATTTCTAGGCTTTTAGGCTGGAAATGCGGGACGGGCCCTGCAGGCCCGTGTGGCTATGCAGTATGCCACACCCCCCCCTCCTTGAAGAACCGAGCTTACCTGCGAGGGCGAAGCTGTCTGTCTGAGGGAGGGACCACAGTCCGGGTGGGAGGGGCAGGTCGTGAAGGTCCTTGAGCTAACCTTTGTCGCTCATAGTGAGCGTAGATCAGCGGTGCGGATGCTTTTAAATCTGTTCCTGACATCCGCCGAGTGTCGTCGGGATCGCATGCTCTGAATGTAACTTTGTACTGGCGAGGCTTGTTGCCGTACTTGCGATCCGTGATGACGCGGTCAACCTCCTGATGACCATCCATAGATGGAGGGTCCTGCGATCGTCGGCCTGGGAAGTCGTCGCTCTTAGCTGGTGTATATGTTGCCAGCTTCGAGGCGTGAAAGACTGGATGGACCGTCAGATGCGCCGGGATGTTGATCACAAATGAAGGGCCATCGGGCTCATCGCCCGCGGCTGATGTTACGGGCCATGGTCCAAACCACTTGGGAAGCAGTTTGCGTGAAACRTCMTGTTCYAGTGCAAACTCTTCCGCGGAGACCCAAACCAGATCACCGGCGCGGATGGGACATGGCACGCGACGCCTGTTGGCTTGCTGCTGCATGTGGACTTGAGCCTTTTGCATATTCGCGCGGGCTTGAGCCACCAATTCCCTGTACTTCCGGACGAAAGCGGGAGAGCAAGCGGCGCCGATGTCGGCTGGTCGTGGGAGGAGAAGGTCGGCGAAGATACGGCCTTTCCGTCCACCGTGGTGCAACTCGAATGGATTCACGCCGATCGCCGGGTGCACCGAAGTGTTGTAGGCGAACTCGATGTCGGGGAGGCGGTGAACCCAATCTTTCTGGTCCGGACGGATGAGCGTACGAAGCATCATTTGAGCGGTTTGATGTGCCCACTCCGTTTGCCCGTCCGTCTGTGGATGCCGAGCTGAACTTGGTTTCATCTTCGTGCCGGACTCTTGCATGAGAGCAGTCCAAAATGCTGACATGAAGCGAGTGTCGCGGTCGGTGACTATGTCTTCCGGTACACCATGGCCACAAATCCAGCCGGTGTGCAAGAGGCGTGCCAGCTCGGGACCCAGGAAGTAGTACTTGCAAGGAAGAAAACGCGCGTACTTACTCAACCGGTCCACAACCGTGAGGATGCCGTCGTGCCCGAGCCGGTCGCGGGGGAACGGACCGATGACGTCCATAACAATGGAGAGACCGGGTTCCTGTGGGATAGGCATCGGGCGTAACTCGCCAGAGGGATTGCGGTTGCGGGGCTTGCTTCGTCGACAAACTTCGCAAGAGTCGCAATACCGAGTGACGTCGGTAATGAGGTCGGGCCATCGGAATCGTTGTCGAAGCCGTGCAATAGTGCGGTTGACTCCGAAATGGCCGGCGAGTCGCGAGTCATGGTACTCCCTGAGAAGGCGAGTCCGAAGACGACGCTCTCGTGGGACACATAATAAGTCCTTGCCTCTCGAGTGGAGGAGCAAGTACCCGTCAGCAATGCGATAGTGGCTGGCCGGCGGGTGATCCGAAGATAGCTGTGCATATAACGTGGCGAAGTCCGGATCAGACTCATATCCTCGGATGAAGTGTCACTGAAGTTCCTCGTCGAATGCGAAGGCATGATGTGTCATAGCGCAAAGATCAAGTCTTCGCGAGAGTGCATCTGCTGTGCGATTGGAGAGGCCAGGAAGATGTTTCGGTGTGAAGTCTAATTGGTAGATGAAGTACATCCATCGTCCGATCGTGCTGCTCACCGTATCCTGCGTCTTGTAGTAGGTCAATGGATTGTTGTCTGTGACCCTTGTGAACCTACGACGCCCAAGGAGGAAGTGCCGCCAACGCTTGAGAGCCATCACRAACGCGAGCAGCTCCTTCTTCCTTGCATCATCAAGCGAGTTGATGGGAGGCACTTTGTGGCTGAAATACTCCACAGGGTGCCAGTCGTCGCCGTCGTGTTGTTCCAAGACTGCCCCAATGCCATATCCGGAAGCGTCAGTTGTCACTCTCGTAGGGAGGGTGGGGTCATATATGCTAAGGACGGGTGCCATGAGCGTAGCCGTCTTAAGTGCTTGGAAAGAACGGAGTGCGTCGTCATCGAATACGAATGGCAGCTTTGGCGTAATCTCGTCATAGTTGCAGCAATCCTTTAGTATCCCGTGATGAATCGTTGATAGTAGCCCGCCAATCCCATGAATGAACGAACGTCCGTGGTGTTGGTGGGCTCGGGCCATACTCGTAGGGCCTCGATCTTGTCCCCAAGCGGACGGATGCCTTGCGGCGTCACACAATGTCCCAAGTACTCCAGCTCCTGCCGCGCAAATTCGCACTTGTCGTGGTTGGCTTTGTACTTAGCTTGTCGTAGCCGCTCCAAAACAGTGCGCGGGTGTTCCACATACTCGTCCAAACTCCGGCTGTACACCAGGATGTCGTCGAGGTAGATAAGTACATATCGATCCAGCACGTGTCGGAACTCCGTTGTCATAGCCGCTTGGAAAGTGGTCGGGGCATTCGTAAGGCCAAATGGCATAACCAGCCATTCAAAATGCCCATATCGCGTCTTAAACGTGGTCTTGTAGCGGTCCTCCTTGCGAATCTCGAGTTGGTGATATCCTGACTTGAAGTCAAGCTTGGAGAAGAACTTGGCGCCGCCCAGTCGTTCGAGAAGGTCGTTGATGCGTGGGAGAGGGCCGGCGTTTCTGATCGTTTGCTCGTTGAGCTTGCGATAATCGATGCACAACCGCAAATCCTTGTTCTTCTTCCGGACGAAGAGAACAAGAGCACCGTATGCCGATGAGCTAGGCCGAATCCAGCCTTTCTCCAGAAGGTCGTCGAGTTGTGCCCGTAGCACACTTAACTCTTCCTTGCTCATTCGGTAAATGCAACCACGCGAAGGTACGGCCCCGTCCTCGAGGATGATCTCGTGGCGGATGGGCCGATCCGGTACTACTCCGTGCGGGCCTTCGAACACGTCGTTGTAGACGTCGAGAAACTCGGTGATGCGTGGATCCGAAGATGAGTCCGTCGATGAAGCGTCATGGGGCGGGAGGGCGTGGAGAAGACACACCCCCATCTCCTCGATGTCGTCTCTGATGATGGAAGCTCGCATGCTTGCGGCGGACACCACGTGGCAACTGATCGAAGGATGAGGAAGAGGCACCGTGCATGGGACTAGTACTCTGTTCGGATCATGAATGTGAACGGTGCGGTGGTAGAAGTTCACCGGGTGATCCTCGCTTCGCAGCCATGACATGCCCAAGATCATGTCGAATTTGGTGTCCAATATATCAAAGGACACCGCCTCGCTTGCATGCGGGGCAAAGTACACGGGGACCACATCAATGCACCGGTCGATTGACTTGTGCGTGTGACCGTCTGCCAATGTGACTTGCGTAGGCTGGGACTTCCTCCGGACGTGTGGGCCAAGGCCGACGCGTACCATAAAGTCCTGACTGATGTAGTTGTGAGATGCTCCGCAATCGATCAAAGCGCTGCAGGTCGCCTCTCCGATCTGAATGCGTACATACAACAATGGTGCGTCGATGTCATCGTACCGTTGTGTCTTGAACTCGCGGTTGATCTTCGCAATGTAGGCGTGAAGGTCGACAGCCTCTACTCCGGCGTCCATCAACGGAGTCGGTACTGCAGTGTGCAAGTAATCCCGCAATTGTGCCATGAGCACGTTGCAATGCGGTTTCGGCAATCGACCGGTCGGGGGAACGGTCATCCATTGGAAGTCCGCAAACGTCAACGGGTCGAGCGCTTCAAGTCTTGACCATGACGTTGAATCCCCGACGATAGATGGCGGCGAAGCTGCCGAATCAGTTGCCGATGGTGATGAAACCGTGCATGCGATAGATTGTTGCACGTGGAGCGGTTGGTCCAACGGTGGGACCAAGTGGACAGCATAGTCCTCGTAAGCATACTGAGAACTCACGACATTCGCATCCTCCCCAGATGTGTAGGAGGCCGCTAGCAAGGCGGCCGAATCTGGCGGAGTGAGAGGTGGAGTCGTCTCACCTTCCGCGCAACTCAGTTTCCCGAGTTGATGCGAGGCCAAACATCCTCCTTGCCCTGATCCTGACAGAGGGAGGTCTTGTGCTTGGTGTTGTTGCACCAATAGCAGCAGCCGTAACGACCGCGGTACTTGTACTCGGCCTCGGTCAAGTTAAACTTGACCCATGGTGCTGGTTGTCCGTTTCCGGCCGGCGTTGCGGTTTTCGCCTTCCCGTTTCCTCGGGACTTGTTGTTGCTTCGCGGCTGGAAAGCAGCCACCTGATCTCCCTCACGTGACGCTTGGGTGGCTGTCGGGTCTTCCACAATGTTGTCCGAATGGACTGCAACGACATGCTGCGGTCGTGGACGAGTTTTCACCTTCTCCACATAGGTTGGCTGCCACGTTGACCTCTCGTGTGCAACTTCCCTGTTTGTCTTGATGATCTCCCTCGCCTTGTCAATGATCTCAGCGAAGGTAGCATATTGCTCGCGATCACCCAGTGCAAGGCTCAGTGCAACACATGACCGGTTGTAGAACTCGCGGCGCAGATGCGAAAATGGCAAGTCAAGGTCGGGCGTTGCCGCGATCTTCTGCCATTCCGTGAGCCAGTCATGTGTTGCTGTCTTGCCTTGCGTCATGCCGAAGAGACGGTTGATGGCGAGTGCTGGTGTGTCGTCCACGATGAACCGCTTCTTCCACAACCGTGTTAACTCTTCCCATGAGATCTTGTCTTTCAGATCTGCGACGTCGACGCCGTGGGTGGATGCTAAGTGGGTTAACCAGATCTGGCATCCGCCCTTTGAGTTAAGAAACAGGGCGCCGATGTGCGCGTGCTTGGCGACGAATAGAATCCGAAGTTGCATCGTAAAGCCTTCCCACCAGAGTACTGGGTCTTGATGCGTGTAGTCATCGAACTTCTCAATTTGGAAAGTTGGCATCTTGTAATGCGTTGTGCTGTTGCCATCCTTGTTAGGCAACTGCAGTTGCTGGACCTCGGTCTTCAAGGTATCCAACTTACTGCTGATGGTGGTTGGCGCAGCGAAGGTGCTGATGTCCCCGAGCATTGCGACGACGTGGTCGACGCATTCCTCCAGTTGGCGGTTAGAGGGTGCACTGCTGGAAACACCAGCATCTGGTCCTGGTGCAGCTTGCTCCAGGTCCAGTAAACAGGCATTGAGTGCCCATGTAACATCCTCGTGGCTTTGCATTGTCCAACGGAGGCTCGCCAACTCCCGGTGCTGTTTCTTCATGTCCTGGTACTGTTGCTGCAGTTCCTGGTTTTGTTTCTCTAACTCGGACTGTTGGTAGTTGCAAGTGTATACCAACCGTGTCACGAGTTTGGAGAAGAACTCCTTGTGTTGCTCTTCCGGTGTTGCGTCATCGTGGCCCTCGGATGGTTCAAAGTGCCAGAACTTGAGTCTCTCGATGCTGGCTGCTTCGTGTCGCTGCAGCAGATCCTGGGATTCCTTTCGGCGAGCCTGGGCATCTGCGTCTGCTTCGGCCTGAAGCCGTTGCTTCTCGGCTGTTGCCGCTGCTTCAGCCTGTAGGCGGATAGCCTCGGCTGCCAGCTGGCGCTGTTCCTCAGCCTCGATCAGTGTGAGCTGAGTCTGGAATCGCTGTTTGTAGTCAGCAAGGGACTCGTTGGCCAGTTGGCCTGGCATGCCCAAAGCTGCCCCCGTCATGGTGGCGGGGCACTCCTGCAGTGGCACTGCTTACGTGGCACTGTTGCTGACGTGGCACTGCTGACGTGGCACTGCTGACGTGGCACTGCTGATGTGGCACTGCTGATGTGGCACTGTTGCTGACGTGGCACTGTTGCTGATGCAGCACTGCTGATGTGGCACTGCTGACATGGCACTGCTGTCTTGGCACTGTGACTGACATGGCACTGTGACTGACATGGCACTGCTGACGTGGCACTGTTGCTGACATGGCACTGCTGAAGTGGCACTGTACCGAACCGGAATGCATGCAAAGAGGTGGGTGGGAGGGAAAACGCAGGTAGGTAACCAACCCAACAATACTTTCCTCCCGGCCCTAATCAACAGATAAAAAATAAAAAAATAAAAGAGGACTACTTCCCTTTTTTTTTTTTTTTGTACATCTGTCAATCTGCTATGAGTGAGGTATGTCAGAAAGTACTATGAGCGAGATCTAGGCCCGATTCCGCAAAGTTTCGGCTTTCACAAAATTGCGATCTTGAATTTTTTTTTTTGCGAAATAGAGTAGAGATGCAATTTTCAGAAAAGAACTAAATTCAGTTTCCAAAAATATGACAACTTCTCTAATATGCCTAAAACGAAATACTGATAGGCTTCGCAAGATTTCGGTTTTCAAAAATTTGCGAGATAGAATGGAGATTCGATTTTCAGATAAGGATAAATCCGGTTTCCGAGAATATGACCACCTCTATCGTTATCTTTTTTTTTTTTTTTTCTTTTTTTTTTTTTTTTCACTAAACAGGGCCTTATGGTCCCGACTCCGTCCATTCTGGGGAGCGACAGTCCGGTTCCTATTCCACCGGGAAGTCGAAGTATGATACATCACAGCAACCAACTCACGCTTCCTCCCGTCTGGCCGGAGGACCCCTGAACAGTATTGATTGCTCCACGTTGGGTGGAGGATTGACTGTCAGCTTGCCCAGAGTCGCTCCTCCCTCTCAGATCTACTGTTGCAGTCCTGCCAGATTTATCTGTTATACCTAGAAAGAGTTCCTCCCGTGCTGTTGCCCGCTCATGCTGTCCCTCATCCCCAACCCGCCCTTATTTGCTATGATTTCCTTAGTTCCAGCTACTCTCCCCCATCCTCTGAGTTCTGTTGAACCCTAAACCCTAAACCCTGCCCTTGTTTGGATGCCTTAAATAATAACTTTTCCTCCCTTGCTTCCGCCTTCCAGTGATGTGTCGACCGGATCCCTCTGTATCCTCATACTGCCGTCACTTCTCTATGAGACCCTCCCCACTCTACACCCTCTTTATTCCCGGCCCTCCTTCCCTTATTTTTCGATCTTCAATCKGCGGCACTTCCCGTGGGCTCGGACGGTTCTTACTGACRTACGCAGTTTCRCTCYCCTTTCTTCCTCTAGAGCCACAAGCGGCCCGTGCTGGATTGTGGCGAACGGCTGAGGTGACAAGGCAGGTAGACCCTGTGGAAGCGGTCTCCTGCAACCTAATCCGGTGAAACCCCCTTCGACCCCAACCCTTCAAGTCGTAGTTGCTTCCTCCGTTGGTGTCTGTTGCCGTACAATCCTATCCGGAATTGAGTTGTGCCAGTCCTTCCCGCTCACCCGGTCTTCCCGGATCTCGGCCACCTTACCGCTAATCAGCCAGTTCCTGCTAAAATTCGATCTCACTTTCTTTCGCTGCTCTTCGTCCTCGGGCCATTTCAGCTTGATTCTCCTCCATCTGCACAATATCTCTGCTTGGATAATCGACTTGGACTCTTTCCATACCTTGTCCCTTCGATTTGATAGTCCTTCAATTGATCTGCTACATCTCTCCTTCCAGATCACCCATAGGGTCGCCTTCCTGATGAGTTCAAACCAAATCGTTTCCGCCCTCCGAGTCATCGTGGGGATGTTAGTGAGGAGGAGTAGTTGGATGGGTTGTTCAGGGAAGGGGGAAGAGAAGAGGGAGTCCCACAGGGAAGAGGCTCTCGCCCAGTAATCTGTCGCCTCCACACAGTGCACCAAGCAGTGAACTATGTCCTCTACCGCTCCTGCCGAGCAGACTGTACATATCTCCGAGCTATCCGGATTAGTAGCTTTACGCCTAGTGTGCAGCCACTGGTTCACTGGTAAGGCAGCATACGCTATCAACCACTGCAGACTTCTGATCTTAACTGGTCTGATCTGTGCATATTTTTTCCATGGGATCTGTTGAATTTTGTCGGTTTCCTGTCCCACCAGCTTTCGCCATCTGTTCAAGATAGGGATCTGGGTCTTTGGTCTTCAGTAGTAATCCGTACCCAAATTTAACGGTATAATCTTGAACCGGTGTTTTCGTCTTGACACTCCGATTGCTGCCTGAGGTCCATGCCCACTCTCCCGGGTCAAATTCTAAGGCTCGGATAGCCGTATCTGGTCTAAAAATCGACTTCGGCCATGTGCCTATGACCCTAACCTTCCTAAGGAGAAAAAACTCTAGTGTGGAGCATTCGACTTCCCGATTATGGATGGCTGGCATATCTGAGCCCGTGGTGGATATCGGGAAGGAATGGAAGACGGCATTGGTGGGTGAATCACGCTGCATGTGGGAAAATTGGTAGGCTCTAGTAGGAGGGGTGTCTTGGATCAAGAGGCCCCAGTCCCCGGCTCTCCACGGCTCGTCCTTGGCAAGGACGTCCTTCCATTCTTGCGGGATGCGGCTAATTAGGTACTGCAAGTTGGTTTCTCTCCTGTGGCATCCTTTCAGTTGCGCATTAACCTCTTGTTCCGTAGCCCAGTCTTTTCTATTCTCCTTCCACAAGTGATCTATCTTCCAGATCCCATTCTTGACCCATGACAGCCATTTTTGTTCCATATATATCGGATTGTTGGCCTCGTTTGTTATCCATTCATTACCAAATAGCGGTTGTCTGAGTATTTCGTCTTTCGACTTCGATCTGTTGATCTTGGTGGGACAAATTCTCCTCCAGAGTCGAAGCAGCACCGGCCAGTACGGGGAGGGAGGTCGGGCATCTTCTGGTATGTTATTCCTAGTCCGATTCCTGTGTCCCGTTGTTATCCTCCATTCCTTATTCATGACCCAGAACAGTCCTGACATGTCGGTTGGGGAGCGGGTAGGGGCCACCGCCCTGATGCTGTCTAACGCCAACTTGTTCCAAGCGGTGTCTGGTTTTGTCAGCAGTTTAATGATCCATTTTATTTGCAAGGCTTTGGTCTCTGTCCCCGGGTCAATGAGGCCCAGGCCTCCATTCCTAGGCCTCCTTGTGACGTAGTGCCAGGCTATCTTAGGGATGCATTTTTCTCTGTGGGGGTCGCCTGTCCACAGATAAAGCCTGGCTCTACGGTTCAACTCCTTCACCGAGCTGTTGGGAACTGTCCAGATAGAAGCTATGTACCACATCATTGAGAAGACAGACGTGTTAAGGACCAGCGCCCGACCAAAGAGGGACGTAAACGTATTGCCCCATCTCCCTATCTTATTGATCTGTTTGGTCAACACTGAGGGTSCCATTTGAGCTGCCAACCCGYCTCTTGTCATCAAGATGCCTAGATAACGGGTAGGCGTGGCAGGCGTTTGCCATGTCATGGCAGCCTCTTCTCCTTGAAGAGAGAGGGGTTCGTCGTCGGAGAGCCACCATCCCATCGTTTTCCCCCAGTTAATCCTCATTTCTGAAGCTAGTTTGAACGCCTCCATTGCTCTGGCTAAAGTTCTGAAGGAGGAGTCCGAAACCCTGATCAGAACCGTCAGGTCATCGGCAAACGTGATGGCTGTGGGAAAGTCCACCTGGTGGGCTGTACCCACTTCTGTGCTGGCCAGTCTTTGTATGGAGGGGTCTTTGCACAGGAAGGAGGCGATTGCTTCCATTACGAAGAGAAAAATTGATGGGGCCAATGGGTCCCCTTGGCGGACTGACCGGGAGATCGGGTAGGATTCAGATAAAAACCCGTTTACCTGCACACAGCCTACCGCATCCCGGTATAGTATCCTGACCCACTTCCTGAAATTTGGTCCAACGCCCATTCTTTCCATGCTTTCCTCCATAAAATCCCAGTTGACTTGGTCATACGCTTTCTCAAAGTCGAAAAACAAGATGGCTGCGTTGATTTTCCTTACCGATTCATTGAGTGTCATTACGTTGTCAAGGATGTAACATCCAGGGATGAAACCTGTTTGGTCAATGTGGAAGCATTTGTTGGTGATTTTTGTGATCCGGTTGGACAAGGCCTTGGCTAAGATCTTATACGGGAGTGTCAGCAGTGAGATAGGTCTATAGTTCCTTATGTCTTCCTTCTCCCCTTTTTTGTAGAGCAGCGTGACTACGCTGCTGCTGAGTAAGTTGCCCAGCCCTCCTCTAGACTAACTGTCAGTGTAGAAGTTCTGCAAGTCAGTCCCCATGAGAGGCCAGAATTTTTCCCAGAATTCCTTAGTTAGTCCATCGATTCCGGGGGTTTTATTATTGTTCATTGTCAGGAGTGCCTGGTGTAGCTCCTCCATCGAGAGAGGCTTGTCTAGCTCCTCAGCTTGTTCCGTTGAAATAGTTGGCTCGAGATAGTGTAGCATTTTCCGCCTCGCTTCTCTCACTTGGACCGTCGGTAGTCCCGGTGTCTTAGATTGGTAGAGTTTCTTGTAGAAGCTATTGGCTATTTCTAGTATTCCTTCGCTGTCTGATCTTACTACTTCTGGCTCAGAGAGAGATTTCAACCCCTCTATTGCGCTGACTCTCGAGTTGGCTTTTATCCGAGCAAAGAAGTGTTTCATCATCGAATCACTGAGTTCAAATTCACACATTCTTGCTCTTACTTGTAGTCCCTTCAATTCCCACCACCTCCACATGGCTAATTCTTCACAGGTTTTCTCGAAAACCTCGTTATACAATGGGGAGGCAGGATTATTGGTCAGATTGGTCTCAGCCACTTTCAATGCGAACTCTAGGGCTTGTTTCCTTTGCTTCCTTATTGAGGCCAATTTCCTTGAGACCTTGGCCACCGCCTTTAAGAGATTTGTGTAGCTCTTCTGGAACCACTCCCATCGTGGTTCATTACTTAGGCGTGAGAGTCTCTGACCCTCCCAACAAACGCATACTTCGCTTTGAAAGGTCTGACTTAATAGGAGGAAGTTATTAAGCTTATGGAAGCTGGCCCCTCTCCTGACCATTTGGTTGAAGCACAAGACTAGTTCAATCGGCTTGTGATCTAGCCCCGGGTATGGTGCTAGTGGAAGGATTTCTGCCTCCTTAGCGGCTCCCATCAGTACTTTTGACACTAGAAAGAAATCTATCCGGGAGAAGGCGGTATGATTGGCGTTATTTTTCTTGATCAAGGTGAAGGCTCTTAAGTCGGGATGCATCGTCCTGAGGGGGTCTACCAAGTCGTGGTTCAGCATCAGTTCTTGGATTGGAACAACTTCCATTGAGTTGGATAGACTGGCAGATCGGGATATACGGTCTATTGCCGGCTCAATTGTGGCATTCCAGTCTCCCGCTATAATGCACGGGGTCAGTGGGGGGAACAATTGACTTAAGTGTCTTATAAACGTTGCGCGTTCCGTAGGAGAGTTTGGGGCGTAGATGTTGAGTACAAATTCTTCCTCTTTCCACTTCAGGTGTAATAGGCACCATCTCCCTTCCCTCTGGTCCGCCCTCTTGTCAATCACCGTGCCTGCTTGGTAGAAGCGGGAGGCCTTGGGGATCAGGATGGCCGTTCCCTTTGTGTTGGAATCTGGGTCCGCCGCCCAAACTTCGTCACCCAGGCCGCCTAACTTCTTTGCAATGAACCTGCGTATTATGTTGTGGTCAGTTGACAGGGAGAGATGGGTTTCTTGGAACATCACTACGTCGGCAGTCCTTCTGCTGCCTTGTGACAGTCCGGCCCATATATCATTCCATTTCTCTTCCTTTTCCTTTATGTTTCCAAGTCCATTGACATTTCAGCTCCTAAGGACCAGACCTTGACTCCTTCAATCCACCTGTTTCCCTACCTCATTCGTTCTGTTCCTAAAACCCTCCATCGATCCCACCAGGCTGAGTCCGTTGTCTGTCTAGGCTTGTGGCTCATTTGCTTAGGTGGGCGGGGGAGAGGATGCGTTAGCCCCTAAGCTGTCTTCTCTCTCCTCTTGCCCTCCTTTGTCATCTTGTAACACGGCGTCGGAGCTCCCCTTCGAAGTCACCTTGCCCGGCTCCTCCCCTCCTCTCCCCTCAGTGTCCACCTGTCCCTTTCCCTTTTTTTTTAGATCGATCAGCCTGTCCATCTTTTCCCAATCGTCATCGCCGTCCCTTGAGTCACCCTCTGATCCTTCACTTCTGTAAAACCTCTCATCATCTAGTGCATATGCTCTCATGTCCAAATCTTCATCCCCATCTAGCTGCCCTGCCTCCATAATGCTAGCCACTGAAGTGGCCATCAACTCCGCAGACATTCCCAGGCCAGCCAGAATGTTGTATGGAACTTTAGCCACCGTCCGCCATGGTCTCCATCTCATCCCTGAATGCAGCTGCGTCTCTTCCGGCATCTTGGCGATCAAGGGTGAGAAGGCCCTCGGGGACTTCCTGCCAGCTAGCTCCTTGGTTTTGGGATCGCTCTCTGAGCCCTCTTGGGATTCGGTCTTGTCCATGTTTGATTCTAAAGCCACCGTCTCAAACAGTCCCAGAGGGGCTTCGAAGGTGACATGGTTTCTTAAGGCCTTAACAACGTTTTCCCCTTCCACAAAGTGTGGAATTTGGAAGGCTACGTCGGTTGCCACTAACCATTCCCTCACTTTGGGGTCGTACCTGGCCGCGATGAGCGGTCTGATGTTCCTCAATGTTCTGCGGGCTGCATTAGCTGCTTCCACAACCATGGGTGCTTTCCCCTTTGCAAGTTGCACAATCGTTGTGTATTCTGGGGCGTATTCTCTGTTCCATTTTTTCAGTTTCTCTGTTTGGGACAGAACAACTGCAATTTCTTTTTCCAACAGATCCTGCTCTGATTTATCTTCCCCCCCCCCTTGCTCTTCGTTGGATTCCCTTTTTTTCTGGGTCTTACTTGTCTTCCTCGTCTTGGGGCGTCGGTCTTGGAAGATGTCTTTGGTTGTGGGAATTGTTTTATCTTTGTCTTCCGTTCCATGTTCTCTTGCCCTCTTTTTTTCTGCATACCTGAAGGCTGCATACTCGGAGAACTCATCCGCCTTAACTTTCAGGAGGGCTGCGAACTGATTGGGTGAACTACTGATTCCAGCAATTACATTCTTCTTCCCATTCGCTTGGGATCGTTCCGCATGTCTTAAACATGCTACGCAGACATCGAAAGCGTGTTCCCTCTCCCTTTTCGCTTTCTCCAAATAATGTCTTATCCACGCTAGGGACTGCTCCTCCCGCTCATGCTCATCCTCCTCCGCGGGGCCGGACTCCGGCTTGGGATCTGCTTCGTCATCCGCTTGTTCCCCAGCCGCATCAAAGTCCATTCCCTCACCCTCGTTATCCGCTCCCGACTTGTTGTTGTCCCGTTCCCCTGCTGATCCCTCGGCCCTTCTTCTTTTCGGGCCCGATTCTTTCTCCCTAGCCTTGCCCCCTTCGTGTAATTGGCGTTTATTGTCTGGTTGGGCTTTAACCCTTCTTTTGTAAGTTTGTAATTCTGCTTGTTTCAGTGCCTCCTTGAAAGAATCTAGGTTCTTGCTGTATTCCTCTTCTATCTGCTCTCTAATTGTGACCAAGTCCGTCAGTAAGTCTTCCCTTGCTTTCTCTTCCCTGATCACCCTAGAGTCGGTAAGCGGCATAGTGTTGATCTTTGTCGGATTGCCTCTTACCTTTCCGGTGGCCTTCTTTTGCCACCTGCTGTCCGCCGGAGGGAAGATGTCTGGTTTCTTGGTGGTAGGAGTTAGGTCTGTAAAGTGCCAGACCCAGTCCGGCTCGTCGAGGTTGTCGTCGAAGACCCAGCCGTCATAGGTTGGGTCCGCCACGAACCAGGTACCGGGGGCATCTTCCACTTCTAGCAGCATGTTGGGCGACAGTTTCCTATCCTTTGGTTGTTTCAGAAATTTCGGACAAGCGGGGTCCGTGCCCAGATGACCTCGCTCCCTGCAGCGAAAGCATATTGGTGATGTGCGTGTAGAGATTCTCACCTCAACCACTCTGCTTTCGATCTGCAGGTTTCATGTCTGTGGAAATACTGGAGGGTCGTCCGTTTGCACATCCAGGATCGCAGTCATAGATCCGCAATGTGGAGCCAGGAAATCTGGCGTGGGGAGGATCCACTTCAGAATTCTATTGGCCTGGTATTGTCTCTCAAGCCTGTCGACCAGCAGGCCGTGAAAGCCCGGCTGAATGTTATCGAACTGAACCCAGAAATTTTCCTTCATCAGGGTCTGTTTGTAGGAGATTGCAAAGGCCGGGGTCTGCCTTTGGGCTGACAGTTTCKTCCATTTYGTAATTGTGCAGACCGAGYCATGGCAATTCCTGGATTGCATTTCCGTTGCTATCTTTGCATGCTCCTCATTGATGAACAGGACCATGATGTTATTACGTCCCAGGCTTTGTAAGGAGAACGTCTCCCCTATATGTTTGAACCGCGGCTCCTTTCTGATCGTGTCGATAACCCATTTTCTCTTGTCCACGGGCTAGAGATCTGCGCCGTGGCGTGCGAAGTTGAAAACCACTCCATGTTTTTCATGCAGATCATCCAACTGTGCAACTTTCTCCTCAGGGTACTTCCAGACTACTACTTCTTCCTGTTTTCCATCGACCAACTGTGTTTCGGTAGTCTCGATCCCCTGTACTTTCGTTAGCTCGATTAGGAATTTGAGGGCCTCATTGTCAATGATATTGGCTTGCTTGTCGGGGACCTCGTTTTCGGCTGTTGCCGTTGCCATCTTTGAGGTGCTCGTTGAAGGATAGACAACAGATTAAACGATTCTCAACTGCTATTGAGTCGCACTTGTTGTAAGGCCTCAATAATTAATAGCTAGCTACTACTAGGAGAAATGCGATTGACCCTTTACCTCCGATCGTGAGATCATTACGATCACTATTTGAGAGCGAACATGCGTAATCGGCACTAATCAAAACGAGCCTATACGACCAATGGTGAGTTAATTGGAGAAGGATTAGCTGGATAGCTCTGCGGGATGGGGTCCGAACCAAGAAATCTACGGAGAGGAGATGACGAGGTAACGGGGTGATTGGTAGTGGAGAAGGGGGCGCGGAGGGCCGGCCAAGGGGGGGGACAGTAGGGGGAGGGGGTCGGTAGGGACGGGATGGGGTCGGGGGAAACCCCAGGTAGGAACGGAAACGGATCATGTTGGGATCTTGCTGGGATCGGGATAGAGTCGGGGTGGGATCACGGAGGAACCGGGGTCGGGATGGGAGGTGGGTAGAGCGGGATGAGAGGGGAGGTAGCGCTAGGATCGGGAATGATCAAGCGGGGGGGGGAGTGGGGTCGGCCTGGGATCGGGTGGAGTTATGTGGGATCTGACTGAGGGCGGAATCGGATCGAAGTGGGGGTTACGTGGGGTAGGGATGAAAATGAACGAGAATGGGATCGGGGGTGAACGGAGCACCAGAGGGGATCGGAGTGGGGGCTAGGGAAGAGGCGAACGAGAACTGGATCGGGAGTGGGAGGAGCCCCGAAGGGGATCGGAGTGAGAACAGGAGCGGAATGGGATTGGAGTGGGACGGGTTGGGAGTCCTATGGAATCTAGGAGAGGGAGGGGGATGAAGCAGGGTCGGGGTGGGGATAAGACGGATCGGAAAGGGGAGGGGTTCGGGATCGAGCCGAGAGTGGATTAAGATGGGAAGGGATCGGGAACGGGCTGGGGGCGTGACAGACCCGGATCAGGAGAGGACCCTGATGAGGACCCGGATGGGGTGGAGCGGGACGAGATCAGGACGGGGATTGAACGGGACCGGAGCAGGATCGGGATGGAGCGAGATCGGGACAGTGGGGGAGGGGGGTCGATCGGGGTGGAGTACTGGGGGATCGGGATCGCGGACGCCGTGATAGCAGACCGAGTCGGGTTTGTGCTGGGACCAGGTGGACGATTAAACTGGGGGTGGGGGAACTGGATGACAACAGCAGCGAGACGGGCTGGGATCAATATGGCTCCAGGGTGGGATTAGACGCGGATCAACGCTGGCTGTGTATGGGTTCAAAGGGGGCCAAGGTAGCGTGGGGATAGTAGGAAATGGGGGGGGGGGGGGGGGGGGGCGGAGGTGGAGGTTCCACATACGGACGATGGCGATTCCGGGTTGATTGAGTCGAACGAATCTCGTGGAGAGGAGGAAGGGTTGTATTAGGATGGAGGATGTAGTGAGTAAGGCCGTGTTGGGGATGGGAGAGAGTTGGGGAGAATGAGATGAGATTTGGGGGAAGGCTGGGAGGTGAGGGATGGGAGTCGAGACTGTTAGATAGGAAGGTTGTATTAAGGTCCGATCTCACATGAAGGCTTCGACTTGATTGCTTGTTTACTCCAATGACATCGCTGGAATCCTCGTGACACCTTGACGAGTGGCAGCTTCGAAGACGGTGACGGTTTGACAAGTCCCGTCGAGTGACGTCCGAGTGAAGGCGATGAAGTTCCTTTCACCGGTTCCTTCGTTCGTTCGGTGACGTAGAGCCTCAGTGCGCGTGCGCCGGGCGCGCACGCACGGGACTTCTCTGTCGGACTAGACCGGCTATGGCTTGGGCAATGCTCATTGCCGTCTCCGTGGTTTGGAGGTGTGCGTAGCCGACTCGGCGGTGTGGAGGGGGCAGAGGCGATGGTCGAAGTTGCGGGCGCGTTCACGTGCTCAGATGGGCTACGGACATGGCTCGGAAAAATTAGCGCTGCTTTGCGCTAACCGGCCGGCGCGAGCGCAGCATTTCTTTGTTTCCTTTTTTGTCCTCTATCGTTATCCTAATAGGCCTAGAAAACGAAATGCTCATATCAGAAATTTTCGGCTTATGTATGCAAAATATCAGAAAACGAAATGCTGCTTTCAGAAAAATTTCGGATATTTGTTGCATGAAAACGAAATGCAAATATTGGAATTTTCAGGTAGAACGTAATGCTATTATCAGGAATTTCAGATAAAAAGAAATGCGATTTTCAGAAATTTTCAGATATTTGTTACGTGAAAACGAAATACTAATATCAGAAATTTTCAGGTAAAGCGAAATGCGATTATCAGAAAATTTCAGATAAAACGAAATGCTATTATCACGAATTTTCAGATATATGAGAAAGAAAGAAAAAAAAAATTCAGAGATTTGACGAAGTCCTACTTGATTTACTAATGAGATCAATAGATCAAACAAGCTTGCTACTTGATTGAGCGGGTCCTCTGAATGAGAGGTCCGCTCCGATACCAAACTGTTGCATACTGTAACTGTGCAGACTAGAACAAGAACCGACCTCTCAATACAAAGTACAAGATAGCGTAGCGGAAGACTTAGATACCAGTGATCCGAACAATCAATATTGCAATGCAGCCCAGAAAATACATCATCCTCATCATTCCATGGTGTGAAGGGGTCTGGTGCTCACACAGGAAGAATGCGCCAGCCCCAACCATACACAGACGAAGAAGAGGGGGGTTAGACGAAGAAGAAGGGAAGATGGGAATGTCGTCAACACCAAGTCTTCGGCACAGGCCCAAATAATCCCTCGTCAAAATGTCTGAATCCCAATGTCGAGTCTGGATCCAATGTCGTCAAGTCTCAAGTCACAACTCTCTCTCTCTCTCTGTCGTAGTCTGCTGATACTGAGAAGTCAGGTGGTGAGAGGGTAAGAAGAGATGGTGGACTGAGAAGAGGAAGAAGAAGAACTCTCTCTCTCTCTCTCTCTCTCTCTCTCTCTCTCTCTCTCTGTGTGCAGTACTAACCTGTGAAGATGGCGCCTTGATGCAGGTGCCTCGAAGATGGAGCTGGAGCTATGGCGCCACAGGTAAGTACCGCTGGCCTCCGCCAGCCATCTCTCTCCAACACTACCACTACCAGCTACTACCTTCTTCCCCCGAATACAACGTACGGTCAATATAGCTGCATTCGAGCCATCTTTCAGGCTAGATACAGCTATAATGACCGTACGTTGTATTCGGGGGAAGACGGTAGCGCACTGCGCTGAAGACTACTCCTACAGCTATTAGCGCCCAGCGCTGAAGACTACTGCTAGCGCTGAAGACTACTGCAGCGCTCCTCCTGAGTGCTGCGGCCGAATCCTGAAGACTACTCGTGCCTACTGTCCAACTACCTACCCGTGAAGTGCATGGGAACTCCCTATGTGCTTCTCGGCCTGCCTCCTGACTGCAGGGCGAGGCAGTCCAGGAGGCTGCTCTTGCCAATGCCGCAGGGAGTCAGGGGCTGCCGCTGCAGCTCCTGCTTGAGGCTGTCGTGGGAACAGGCTAAAGATAGCCTGTTCCCGAAACCCTGTTTTTGTGCCTGAGTCTTAGGGTAGGTTGATCTTATGAGGGCCCGAAAGTGGCCCTCCGTTTCAGGCTGAAAAGCCTCAGGGCTGAAAAGCCCTGTTTTAGGCTGAAACGACATAGGGCCTGCAGGCCCTCGTTTTTCAGTCTTTCAGGCTGAAACGACAGGGGCCTGTAAGCCCTTATTTCTAGGCTTTTAGGCTGGAAATGCGGGACGGGCCCTGCAGGCCCGTGTGGCAACGCAGTATGCCACAGGGGTCCTACCCTTAGTTCTGCAGCAGGTTTGGGTTTTGTGGATGATGCTTCCTTGTTTGTTGCATACTACAGCGAAAGACCGGAAACAAATAAACAGGCGTAAATGATTATGTGGACTTTCGAGCAGTGTTATGATCAGGCGTTGACCCTGAAGTGGACAAACGTCGGGGAAGAATGGAACTTGCTGGGTTTATACGTTGGGAGTGAAGAAGAACTTAGGATGCGCTCCCTCACACCCCATGCCGTCTCGTACCCGTGAGAACGCCAATCAGAGTAAAGGGGGTGTGGCCGAGGATTTTGGGCGGCGGACTGAACCGCTGGGGCGAAAACGGGGTCCTCGCCTCAGTCCCAAGGACACCTTGGAAAAGCACAGAATTAGACAAGGGCAATGGCCGAATTACGAACCAAATTCAGAGAGAGCTGAGAAAGCACGGAACAGCCCGCAGGTATATTTTCACAAAAAGTCAGAAGGCCGCCGACAAACAAAAGGAAATCAATTTGAAAGAAATGAACAAAGTCCTGATCCAGATCGCATTCAACCCGCTCTTTCGCGGGGACTCAGGGAAGAGGAAACTTCGGAGTCCGAGGGAATGGGCTAATCTCGTTCGTCCGATCGATCGGGCTCCTCATAATCTGACGACGGTTGTCCTGGAGGGACCAGGACCCAAAAGCTCGCTGGAAGCGCACCTGCGTGCGTGATGGGAGAGATCCGGAACCGAATGGCCCCTTGGTACCCCAGCAGCAGCCGTCCCCAGGAACATGAGTTTCTGAGCTTGCACCACCTGCAGTTAGACTGCGGGTTCCATGTGGCATGTGCCACTGAGATTCCGGGTTTTTGCTGAGTTTTTTGAAGTCTGTGTGTGTGCGTGTTTGCTGGTCTGCGTGCCTGTCTGAGTGCTTGTCGGCCTGAGTGTGTGTGTGGCCTGCCAGGGCACTTGCTTGTTTGGGAGGCCTGTAGGGCCGGTACTTACCTGTGGCCGTGACTTTGGGGTTGCAGCGGGGTGTTAATTGTATTCAAATTCTTTGACTTGCTGGTGGAATAGGAACTGGATTGCTGCATGCCATGTCGTTGGAACGCAGGACACTCAGATTGGGAAGTTGCAATCGATCAGTCCCTGCAACTTTTAACAGCACAGGTGGAAGAATGCACAGCCACAGGACTGCAAGGGCTGATAGGTAGCAACCTGCCAGCTCATACATTCCTCCTGAAAGAAGGGTATGGGGAGCGGATGGAACTGGGAGAGGAGGGAGAGGCAGAGTCTACACCTGATTTCAGCCCTTTGATCTGGCAGATGGAGGAAGAGGCAGAGCTTAGGGAGGGTCTGGTATGGATGCCGTGGCAGGTAGTAGAGACCATTCCCTATGGATTCTTGGGAGGAGAAAGAGGAGCAGAATGGGTAGCTAGATGCGCAGCAGTGGCAGTCAAGGTGGAGGCCCTGTCCTGGCTGCCACAATTCTTCGAGAAGAACGTTAGCGAGGTGGCAATGTTGATAGACCTTACTGCACCAAACACCTAAACAAGAAACAAGGGAGAGTAAGGAACCATGTTAACACAGAAACTGGATGGAGGAGACAGCAGAGGAGAGACCAAGAAAGAAAGCAAGGAGACCAAAAGGGGGAACAGCGGCACCGGAGATTAAGATTACATCATGGAATGTGAATGGGATGGTAGGGATTCTGGATAACAGGGACAAGTGGCGAAACGTCCTCAACTATTCAGAGTGGTATGCGTCGTCTCCACCGGAATTTTTGTGTTTACAGGAAACACATTTACAGGACACTGAAGAGCATCGGAAGACGAGGAATAAAATAGAAAGAATTCTGCACAGAGTAAAGRCTTCATGGTGGGCACCGGCAACAAGTAATCACTCTGCAGGGGTAGTAATCATACAAAACAAACGGTCACCAACGTCGGATAAGATTCACATCACTGAAGCGAAGGTAGATGAGACAGAGGGAAGATGGGTCAAGATCAACTTCGAACTGCACGAGGAATCTTATACACTACTCGCAGTATATTGCCCGAACGGAGCCCAACAGAGATCGGAAATGTTAGAGAAGATCAAACTACTCCTAGAACCGGATAGGCATCTTATCTTAGCAGGGGACTGGAACGCTACTTTGGATCCTAGTWTAGACAKACTATCTGGTAGTCAAAGAGCGGAAGAGGAAGGGTGGTCAGAAGAATCAGCCCCAATCCATAGACTAATGACTAATCTAGAATTGCTGGATCCCTTTAGAATCTACTACCCAGATGAAAGACAATTTACATACCGTAAAAGAAATCGAAGTCAACACACATCGGCGTCAAGAATAGATTACTTCCTAGTATCGACAGGTCTACTAGGGATGCTACATGAAGCAAGGATAGGCAACCTCCCTTACGAAYTGGGATTAGACCATAAGCCCATYCACTTAGRGATAATAACAGATAAGCAAGTCCTTAGAGGCAAGGGTTTCTACAAAGTTAACAACTCTCTCCTGAAAACCCAAGAGATGAGACAGGCCATTCTCCAGGTCTGTCAAGAACACAATCCAGATACACAATCTTTCCCGGAGTTATTGGCGACTATGTCCAAGGCCTCAGCTATAGTGGCAAGGAAGCTAGCAGCTAAGCGGAGGCAGAGAGAGGAGGAGCTAAAGAAAGCAATAGAGATAGCGGAGCTTAATAGTATCAATAATCAGGGAGAAGAGCTCTACGAAGGAGTTCTGGAGAGGGCAAGGGGAGAGATGGCTGATTGGCAACGTTGGAAAGCAAAAGGCCTGCAATTGAGGGCCAGAGTCAGAGAATGGGAGGAAGGGGAGAGAATGACCAAATYTTTCTTCCAAAAAATCAAAAACAGAGGAAGAAATAATACTATCGCCCAATTGGAAGGAGAACACGGACCAACATCGGATCAGGAAGGAATGATGAAAGTAGCGGTAGACTTTTACAGCAGACTATACACATCCACGGAAGATCAGTTCCCCCAGCAAAGAGTAGAAGAAGCACRAATAAAGTTCCTCAACTACCTACAGAACACAATTTCAAGATCACACGCAGCCATGCTAGATGAACCTTTATCACAAGAAGAGTTACGGAACGCATTAAAAACAATGGCCCCAAACAAAACCCCAGGGAAAGATGGACTAACAAAAGAATTCTGGATAGAATTCTGGCCTATCCTAGGAGAAGAGTATCTAGCCTTCCTAGAGAATGCTTGGCAGAAAGAGGGCATAGGAAGCGACCCAGCTACAGGAATAGTCACACTACTCTACAAGAAGGGTAACCCAACAGACATACGCAATTATAGACCCATAACTTTATTAACCCTTACGCACAAGATAATAGCTAAAGCACTAGCGAACCGCCTATCCAAGATCACGGCAGGATGCTTCCACATTGACCAGACAGGTTTCATCCCAGGGAGGTTCATACTAGACAACGTCATGTGCCTAACAGAATCAGTCCGTTACATAAGAGACAGGAGAATCAACGCGGCTATCCTCTTCTTCGATTTTGAAAAAGCATATGACCAAGTCAGTTGGTCCTTCTTACAGAGATGTATGGAGAAAATGGGGGTGGGACCAAATTTTAGAAAGTGGATCAGAGTCCTATACAATGACGCGAGGGGTCAGGTACAGGTTAATGGTCACGTATCTTCTTCTTATAAGATGTCTAGATCAGTCAGACAGGGAGATCCACTAGCGGCCCCCATCTTTCTTTTCATAATGGAAGCAATAGCCTCCTTTTTAAGAAAAGACCCATCAATAGAGAGACTCATAGCTCCACCAGATCTACAGGGTCACAGAGTGGAACTCCCAACGACGATCCTATTTGCTGACGACCTAACAGTTTTAATAAGAGCTACAGATTCATCATTCCAAGCTCTAACGAGAGCAATGGAAGCTTTCCAACTAGCATCAGAAATGAAAGTGAACTGGAGCAAAACAGTAGGGTGGTGGTTAGTCGACCAGGACCTGGAAAATCAGATCTCGGACAACAGTCCCGAGGGACTACAGTGGCTAACTTCCCAACAACCGCTTCGCTACTTAGGAATCAAGATCACAGAAGAGGGAGCGCACAACTCGATGGCAACAGACATAATGGCCAAGGTGATGACTAAATTTGGGGCCTGGTCATCTGTTTACACGTCAATATATGGTAGAGCACTTATTTTAAACGCATCAATCTTCTCCATGATGTGGTACGCAGGCTCAATTTGGTCACCCCCCTCAACCACGACAGCCCAACTAAGGAAAAAAGCGGCAGCTTTCTTGTGGACGGCTAGGCATAATACAGAACACTTCATATCCAAAGTGGCATGGAAAACAGTAATCAGACCCAAAGGACAAGGGGGTCTGGGTATCCTAGACCCAAGCCAACAGCTAAAATCACTTCAAACAAAATGGGTGGTAAAGTTAATCTCCCAGCCCAGATTATCCTGGACGACACTAGTGTTGGAAAGGATTAGACAGATGGCCAAATACAAAACACCAAGCAATATGTCTGGGCAATTCTGGATCATGTGTAACAACTGGGCCAAATCGACCCAGGGGAGGGAGGCTAACGAGTTACAAGGAGGGAGATCCAAGATCCCAACATACTGGGCCCAGCTGATTCAGCTATGGAAAGAGGTCTTCCCGGCAAAAGTCAGAGAACCCACCATAAAGGAGGAGGTGCTGAGACAGCCACTATTCTGTAATGCTAGCATTAAGGACRCTGACGGAAAGCCACTAACGCTCTCGTTTAGGGATTCGAGATGGGGCAGATGGTTACAACACGGGGCTTGGCAGGTCAAACATATTTGGGACGAGAGTAACAAAAGGTGGAAATCAAGCGAAGAACTGAGAAGAACCTTGAAGGGGTGCCACAGACTTCAAGATAACCTCAGAATAGTCATAGGGGCCATACCACCGGACTGGGGGCGGTTGCTGAGAGAAGGAAAGAAATGGCGAGAGGGAGACTGGGCAACATGGGACGACGAGCCTGAACCCAAGGAAGTCTTTAGAGTCTTGGAAGAGAACAAAGAAAGGAAAGATTGGCTCTTAGCAGACAAATACACAATAATACAACCTAGTAACACTACATCCCAGCTGGAACAGTCCTCCAAGGCGTCTCTACATATCCTTAAACATGGATTGCGAAAGATAAGAGTGATAGAAACAGAGGAATTTACAGTGTATAACGCAGCGGTCCCAATCGAAGACCTAGAGGTAGATCCGGGAGAATGGGCCTGGAACCTAAGGGGAGAGATATCAAGAGTCACCAGAAGAATAAATATCCTTCACTACACCACAAAAATAGGATACAGACTGAGATTCAGATCTACCTCAACAAAGCTAGACCTGAGGGACCGTTGGGAGAAAAGAGTAGGGATACCGAGAAGACAGATGCCAGAAATCCCTTGGCAAAACATATCATCAATAAGAATGGGCCAAGTTAGGAGTATGCAATGGCTAATAGCGCACATGGCGCTACCAGTGAACACATGGCTCAATGAGAGGAGAAGCCACACACAAAGAAGTGCCGAGGGGGAACTATGCAAGGTATGCCAGGATGAAATTCCAGAAACTATAGTACACTGCCTCCTAGACTGCAAAAGGGCAGGGGAAGTATGGGAGCATGTAAAAGGGATATGGACCCTAGTAGCGAAGACTGCCTTCCCCACTTCAAAGACTACCAAGTTACTAGGCACGGGGATACCTAAACAAATGCTCCCTTTCCAGAAACACATGCTCCAACTGCTGAGGCAATACGGTCTGTGGACCATCTGGAAAAGGAGATGTCAAGCCACGATGGAAGGGACGGTAATGCACCTTCAAGAAACCAAGGAGCTGCTACTCAA
>BFEA01000315.1:890918-903488 GCA_003427395.1 Chara braunii | reverse complement strand
CAGGCGGCCCAGGGCCTGGATTCATTCAACCAACTGGCGCAACGCAACTGTCTGAATTTCCCCGTTGCGGGGTACCCTGAAGAATGAGGCCCGAAGGGCCTGTCGTGCCTGCCTTCACTTAGGGCGGCCGACCTTGTTGCAGATAGGGCCCCCGTAGGGGCTAAGCGCGCATAGCCTCGCACTTGTGACGTCAGTGGGTTTTGTGCTTGGTTAGGCTTATGACTCCCAAGAGCTCATATCCCCGAGTTGATTGGCTGTCTGTGGGTTTAAATTTTCACTATGTGATCTCTCTCTATGGGTTCAAAATTTCAATTTGTGATATCTCTCTATGGGTTTTTGTAACCCCCCCCCCCCCCCCCCCCCCCCCCCCCCCCCAAATGTCAATTTGTGCTCTCTGTGGGTAAAAAATTTCAATTTGTGATCTCTGTGGGTCATAAATTTCAATTTGTGGTCACTGCGGGTTAAACTGGGTTCAAATTCAATTTGTGATCTCTGTGGGTTCAAAATTTCGATTTGTGATCTCTCTGGGTGAAATTTCTGATCTCTCTCTGTGAGGGTTTTTGTATGCCCTTGTGAAATTTCAATTTGCAATCTCTGTGAGCTTAAAATTTCAATTTGTGATCTCTGTGGGGTTTTGTACCCCCTTGCACAACTTCAATTTGTGATCTTTGTGTTTTTTTTTGCACCCTTGTAAAATTTCAATTTTCCATCTCTGCGGGTTTTGTAGTATTTGTAGTATTTTGTAACCTTTTGTAAAAATTCAATATGTGACCTCTGTGGGGTTTTGTACCCCCTCGTAAAATTTCAATTTTTGTGATCTCTCTGGGTTTTGGTACCCTTTGTCTAGATTGGTTTGATGGCCTGGACATCTTCATGAAGTACATTTGTCACAAAAGCTGGCTCGGTGGGTGGATGCTCCCGCAAGAACAGAGTTACTTTGCGCTCAAGCTCCCGCAAGGGTGGTGGATCTTCGGTCTGGACCAATCATTGCTTATGGATATCGATATCTTTCAGTTCAAATACTTCTCCAACATAGCAGACAATGAGGTCTTGTTTTGCACCAAATCCATTTTCCCAAATTAACTTCAAAATTTCAAAATTAGCCAAAAAAAAAGGTGTATATAGAATCATAGAATTCTGAATTTCAAGATTTCTCTTTTTCTTTCTCTCTCTCTTTTTTTTTTTTTCGACTTCCATGATTTGACTGACAGCCACCGATGGAGCAGTTAAGGCGGGGGGCCGTGGATACTTCGGGGCCTCGCTGCACTACTCCCGATTCATCTAAAAAAAACTCTCGAGGGTGCATCGGGAGTTGTTGCCAGACTCTCGATTTCACCCGAAATCAAAGCCTCGCTCCACATACTCTCGGTTAGCCTCACTCTCTAAATACTTCCCCACGTACCCGGTCGGTTTTTTTTTTCGTTTTTTTTTTTTTAAATGCAAAACGATGCTATATTCTTCTCTCAAATCTTTCATCATCATCTTTCAAATTCTTTCAATTCACCTTCACTACCTATCTACCACTACTCCTAAGGCTTATACAGGGGACCAATGCGAACATAGCCTTGTTGTCTCCCTCCAGCCATCAGAGTGATGGCCTTAGACACTGCTGTTATTCCGTTGGAGGTGGGGGACGATGAAAAGGGAGGAGAAGCTACTGGCAAAATGCTCGGTCTTTGCATTAGCCGGACCCCCACCGGCGGCCCCACCCCATCCTTGATCACCATGTTTGGGGCAGCGCATCCCCTCTGATGGCTGCAGGGAGACAACAAAGGTATGTTCGTTCTTTTTCTTTTCTTTTCCCTGTTTGTCAACACACGATGCCGAAAAAGGAAAAAGAAAAAAGAGAGAAGTGACAAAAAAGGAAAAAGGAAAAAGAGAGAAACGAAGTGCTTACTATCGCATGCGCGCACGTGCCGGAGAGAGAGAGAGAGAGAGAGAGAGAGATAGAGAGAGAGAGAGAGAGAGAGAGAGAGGGTGTGNTCCTAATACAGCGCACCCTCATTATGGCTGTATTGTGCCGGAAGGATAGCTTGTGTACGCTCGTTGCATAACCAGTGTACACAGCCTATCCTTCCGGCCCCATACAGCCATAATGAGGGTGTGCTGAGTTTGGGGCCTCTCTCTCGGGGCCCTTGCGAAATTTGCGAGGATGTCCGGTGGTCCGTGGGGGGTTTATCTCCCCGCTGAGTACCCCGGGCTGAGCAGGTATATGGGTCCAAAGGGGATGTAAAAAAGTGGCCTTTGAAGGGCTGTGTAATGGTAGACGGGTTGGGGGAGGCCGTAAGACGTTTTTTTGACTGCACAAAATGGTTTTTTTTTTGGGTCTTTTTGCGAAAGGAATAGGGTGTGTTTTTTTGCTGTCCTTGTTTGCTTGTAGTCGCAGATAGAATACGGATTCATGYAGTACTTGGGTTCTGACTAAAGGCGGGAAAAGATAGCACGGTAGATATTGCGTAGGAAGGCGGAAAGCTTCAATTTGAATCGTGGGGGCAKGCCGAAGGGAGGAGGAGGGGACGACAGGATGACGCAGCGGGATTGATGAGCTATTTCGAGTAAGCTTAGTTAACCCGAGAAAAATGGAGGAACTGGGCGTAGAGAGAATTGTGAGGAACATCCAGTCGATGCGCTGGGGGGATGACAGAGTCGGGACCATATATGGGAGACGACCGGCGGAAGAAGAAGGGTAAGTGACGAACCTTTTCGGGTATCTATGTGAGCGGGATCCGGGGGAAGGGAAATTCTTGGTGTACATCCATTCGAGGAAGGAAACTGCATGGGCGGGGGTGGGCAGAGTCGGATCCATATATGGGAAACACCCGCTGAAGAAGAGGTGGAAGAGGAGTGATGGTAGGAGCGATAGGCGGAGGGTGAAGGGGGAGCAGTCAGCTTGGTGAAAGACAAGTCGAATGGGCAAGATGCAGAAGAGTGGATCGTCAAATACTATGATCAGTACGAGGATACGATTCAGAGCAAGGTGGGCAGGGAGGAGGGTAGGAGGGAGGATAGAGAAAAAAAGAAAAAAAGAAAAAAAGAAGAAAGAAAGAGCGGGAAGTTATTAGGCCTGATTAATGTAGCGCAGGGCGGATCAGTAGTCTGAGAAGTTAGCGAAGAGAAGTACAGTAGGAGGAGTAGATACAACAGGGTGTAGTTGTGGGTAGACACTTAGGTAGGATGCGCGCGGAGAGAGGATATAAGGAGGGGAGGAAGGGCTTACCAGGTATCCCGAGTCTTATATGCTTTTTGGAGTCGTGAGGGAAGCCTCCTGATGAGTCCGCTGTGTACGCCAGCAGCGAAACGCGTAGAGGCACATGCGTACTTGGGTGATCTAACGAGCTATGAACGATAAAGTGGATTTGGGGATATTGGAGTGTTGGGGTGTGGGTGATGCCTTGCTTTGTGTTGCTCTCTATTCTCTTTGAACGTGGTAACCGGGGATGGTGGACATATCGCGGTGGCTACGATGTTTGTCGTGACTGAAGACCTTGGAGCGTGATCGTCTTCGAGGGCTTATGATTGTTTTCGACTTGATGCAACGACGAAGGGGTGCGATGTCCTCTGGTTTGTCAAAGGCGTAACTGGAGACCTAGGAGCGTGATCGTCTTCGAGGGCCTACACAAGTCGACTTCAAACAACGACGAAGGTGCGTGATCATCTCCTCTCGTTTGAGGTCCGCGAGAGCCGGGCCGGTACGGTAAAGTGGGGGTGGACAACGATTAAGAAGGTGGCCATACGTGGCCTTATTATTTTTGTAATCGGCGTAGGTGGAGTCTTAACCTTCCGCGGGTGTGGAGAGAGTAGGTTTGGGAGAGTGTGGAGTCTCGAAGTGCGCATCTCGTTTACAGATAGAAGGGATTAGGGGGATGACTGGCCAAAATTTCAGGGATGAGGAATTCGATAGGTTATGGCAGGACGTTGAAAATCTAGTGTATGATAGGGTAATTCCTATGCTCTTTGTAGCATTAGAATTTTGGAGCGATAGTACGAAGGAGGAGCTACTTAGTGTGATTGAGAGGTTTTTGGTAAGACTATACAATGTGGGTTGCCTAGTGAGAGATAGGAGGAGGAGGAGAAGGGGCCAACGAAGGAGGGCGACACAAAGGGAGGTATAATGCAGAACCAGGGGTTACCGTCAACTTACCGATGATGACGGGAGGCGGGAATGGGATGTCAGTCGCAGGCGGGAATCAAGCGGGTGTAGTGTCATGTTATTTGTGCGGGAAAATCGGGCACTATGCCCAGAACTGCTGGAACGCGGGTAACGAGAGACCATCCGTATCACAACCGCCCGTACAGTCGGGGGTGGTAGATGACGAAACGAAGGAGATTCGGGAGTATTTTCGTGAAAAAATCAAGAAAAGGAAGCTTGAGGAGGAGAGGAGGGAACGTGAAGAAGAGGTGAGACGGCGAAAAGAGGAGGACAATCGGAGGGAGCAGGAGAGGATGAGGGAAGCCGATGCCCGGGAAGCTAGATTGGAAGCGCGACTGATTAGAGTCTTGGCTCAGCATACTAAGGGAAGTGCCCAGCCAGAGAGTTCGGGGGTGAAGAAGAAGTCTCCCAGGACGAAGGCAAGGGTTTTACGCGAGATACGGAGCTACTTGGATGAATCCGATGATGAAAGCGAGGAAGTGAGAGAGGAAGCTGGTAAACTCGTTGAAGCCATTGAGAAGAGGAAAGGGAAGAAGAAGGTGAATGAAGAAGATGGAAGGTTGTCGAGGGTAAGGAGGGGACACCGGGGTGACCCGGTTAGGATCGACGAGGAGGAAGAAATACGAACCCCTCCACCTACGAGGGGAAGAGATGATGATCCGGGGATTTTGGATTTTGCGATAGAGTTGCACAAGCATCTGTCCGAGAAAAAAGTATCGGAGCTACGGAAGTTGTGCAACCGGGAGGGAATTGAATGGTCCAAAAGGGACACCGTAATCGGCGAGTTAGTGAAGTGTAAGGCAAAACTGGCATATCGGGAATTTGCAGAAAGCGGACGGATTTCTCCTTTGTTTGAGAAATAGCCAAGGTAAGTATGGATCGGTTGGAGACACTAATGTTGGGTCGGAGGGAAATGACGAATGGAGGGAAAGGGAGATTGAAGGCTCGGGTAAAGGATCGTATTTTCCGATTATTCCTTCTTTGTGTGATTGATGGAAACTGTCCTTGGGCAAAAAAGTGGGTGGGGCTGGTGAGTGGAAACGATAAGGATTTATCGACCTCGAATCCTGGGGTATATGTGTTGGTGAGCCCATGGTGTTGCCATTTTTATATCGGATGCTTATCACGGGCAGTTATCACTCGGTGGTCGGATCACGTGAGTCAGGTGTTGCATGGGGATATTGGGAATGCGCCGAAGCTGCATGCCTGGCTGCAGATCTTTGGCTGGAAGAAATATTTAGCGATTCCCTTGGTCGAGGGGGTGAAGGATCTGCTCGTGGTAGAATCTAGCCTGATAAAAAGATTCTCCCCGTCGTTGAACACTCAAAGAACGGGTAGGGAGGGAAAAAGTGTGAAAAGAAGGAAGGGAAAAAGAGAAAGGGGTAAGAGGAGATCGAATGTGTTGGGAGGTATAATGATTAGATTCAATGATATGGTGTCAATTGTCGACCTGTTGAAAGAGATGGGTGGAAGGGGAGGTAATCAGCAGATATCCTCGTCAGGGAGAAACATTTGGGTGGATAAGTGGAAGATAGTACGGCGGAAGGTAGGAGAAACCACTCTGTATGTGGGGGGTAGGGAAATTCCTATAAAGAACTGCAAACGAGTGTTGGAAGAAGGGGGGACTTTTCGGGTAGGGAAGGTGAGGATATTACCGTCCGGCATCGAGCATCGAAAGTTCGTGCTGAGAGATGTCCTCCATCAACCTTGGAGAATACGGAATCTCTACAAGAAGGGACCTAGAGAACTCGTTGCGCTGTACCATACGGGGTCGCGATTCACCGAAAAGATGAGTAGGAATCGAATTAAGAATATTGTTACACGGGTTGTGAGGAGCAAGTACGGTATTGAAATAAGGAGAAGACCATGTGTTAAGGTTCCCTTTTCACCTGCAGTAAAGTTGGGGGTAGTCCGGGAGGTCACGTCCGGTTTGATACTCCGGGGGGTGGCGGATCCGGACATTGCCCGGTTCATGGCAGGGAGGGTAAGAATGGTTGTGAAGAAGAGGCCGAATGTTGGGATGGTGATACACAATCATTGAAAGTGTGCGGAGGGGGTGGGGGCCGAATGTACGTGTAGAGGTCTTTGCCTGGGGAGGAGTGAACGACATGTGAAGGTTAGATTGTGCGAAGTAGAAAACATACTGAGTTTCCTGCAGAATTCGAAGAACGTGACACGAGGGAGCGTAATTGCACCTAAGGTTTTGGAGTCCTGTATCCGGGAAGGGGTGGAAGGATGGATGAAGGGAAGGGAAGACGTAGTGCTCCGCCGATACATTGACCGGTGTTTTGGAGGATGGGATGGTGCAAACACTTTGGCAATGACGACGAACGAAGTGAGAAATTGTTTTCGAAAGTATAGCAAGTTGGTAGCAATGCCCATTGATCGGAACCCTGGTGCCACTTTGCTCTTATGTCCGGTACTGTACCATCGCGCTTGTCTCGAGACCTTTAATCGGAATCACAGTTTTGGAGTGGTGCAGATGTCAGAAGATCAGGTGCGTGCCCGGATGAAGAAAGAGTACGAAGAGGGAGGGCTGAACTGAATCGCACGGTGGCAGACGAGAGGGAAGATTGGTCAAGCTTATGTACTACCCAAAGACAAGTATTTGGATAGATGGAGACCGATCTCGCCTTGCACCTCTGATCCAGCGAGAGTAGGTAAAGCGGTAAGATATATGCTGTTTGGTGTACGAAGGGCCGAACATTTTGATCTTAAGTCTATGGATGAGTTGCGAGCACATTGTAGAGAAATTCAGAAGGAGTTGGGGGCGAAAGGGGACGGCGTTCTCGCAGGAGTTATGATATTAAAGATATGTTCGCGCGATTGTCACATGAAAAGGTGATGGAAGCAGTTAACTGGGTCATAAGTTATCACGAGAGGAAGGGGTTGAAAGGAGTACGGCTGGGTTTGAGGGGAAAACTATGTGCGATGGTAAAGAAAGTACGGAAGGAAGAAGGATTTGTGATCCTGCGGTTTGAGGATATTAGGAGGGAGGTGGCATTTGAGCTATCACATTCGTTTGTTCGATGCGCAGGGAGCGTGATGGCACAAAGATTTGGAATTCCCATGGGAAGGAATTCCAGCCCGGCATTGGCCTGTCTAGTATGTGCTATGGCCGAGTCAGCCTTTATGGAGAAGATTGTGGGGGAGGGAGTAGTGGTAAGAGGGATGAGGATGATAGATGATGTGGCCGTGTTGGTTGGTTGTACACCAGACTTACCTGAGACGGTCCGAAAGGCGATCCGGATCTTGGACGTTTTCGAGGACTGCTATGATGATAATCTGAAACTCGTGGGAAGGATGGAGGGGGAAATGCATTCGATTTTTTGGGGACTCGTGTCATCGTCGAAACCGAACCCGTAAGAATTAATGTTTCACCCAGAACCCGAAATCAGATGTCTCTTCTTGAAGATGGGATTTTGAGAGTACAGTCGATGCAAGACTTTGCCTCGCTCACGAGGAAAGCAGCCAAGAAGGCGGTGGTATACGCAGCGCTGGTCCGGATGAATCGAATCTCCAGTTCGGAGGAAGCGATGAAAGCTGCGATCACTGCACTTATGTGGGAAACTCGCCTCCGGGGGTACCCCCCGGAGGTCTCTCTCCGGGCCCTTGCGAAATTCGCGAGGACGTCCGGTGGTCCGTGGGGGGTTTATCTCCCCGCTGAGTACCCCGGGCTGAGCAGGTATATGGGTCCAAAGGGGGTGTAAAAAAGTGGCCTTTGAAGGGCTGTGTAATGGTAGATGGGTTGGGGGAGGCCGTAAGACGTTTTTTTGACGGCACAAAATGGGGGGGGGGTTGGGTCTTTTTGCGAAAGGAATAGGGTGTGTTTTTTTGCTGTCCTTGTTTGCTTGTAGTCGTGGATAGAATACGGATTCATGCAGTACTTGGGTTCTGACTAAAGGCGGGAAAAGATAGCACGGTAGATATTGCGTAGGAAGGCGGAAAGCTTCAATTTGAATCGTGGGGGCATGCCGAAGGGAGGAGGAGGGGACGACAGGATGACGCAGCGGGATTGATGAGCTATTTCGAGTAAGCTTAGTTAACCCGAGAAAAATGGAGGAACTGGGCGTAGAGAGAATTGTGAGGAACATCCAGTCGATGCGCTGGGGGGATGACAGAGTCGGGACCATATATGGGAGACGACCGGCGGAAGAAGAAGGGYAAGTGACGAACCTTTTCGGGTATCTATGTGAGCGGGATCCGGGGGAAGGGAAATTCTTGGTGTACATCCATTCGAGGAAGGAAACTGCATGGGCGGGGGTGGGCAGAGTCGGATCCATATATGGGAAACACCGGCTGAAGAAGAGGTGGAAGAGGAGTGATGGTAGGAGCGATAGGCGGAGGGTGAAGGGGGAGCAGTCAGCTTGGCGAAAGACAAGTCGAATGGGCAAGATGCAGAAGAGTGGATCGTCAGATACTATGATCAGTACGAGGATACGATTCAGAGCAAGGTGGGCAGGGAGGAGGGTAGGAGGGAGAAAAAAAAAAAAAAAAAAAAAAAAAAAAAAAAAAAAAAAAAAAAAAAAAAAAAAAAAAAGAAAAAAAGAAGAAAGAAAGAGCAGGAAGTTATTAGGCCTGATTAATGTAGCGCAGGGTGGATCAGTAGTCTGAGAAGTTAGCGAAGAGAAGTACAGTAGGAGGAGTAGATACAACAGGGTGCAGTTGTGGGTAGACACTTAGGTAGGATGCGCGCGGAGAGAGGATATAAGGAGGGGAGGAAGGGCTTACCAGGTATCCCGAGTCTTATATGCTTTTTGGAGTCGTTAGGGAAGCCTGCTGATGAGTCCGCTGTGTACGCCAGTGGCGAAACGCGTAGAGGCACATGCGTACTTGGGTGATCTAACGAGCTATGAACGATAAAGTGGATTCGGGGATATTGGAGTGTTGGGGTGTGGGTGATGCCTTGCTTTGTGTTGCTCTCTATTCTATTCTCTCTCTCTCTCTCTCTCTCTCTCTCTCCCCCTCAGAATAGGGGAACCCGGGCGTGCAAAAAAAAAAAAAAAAAAAAAAACGTCGGATTCTGTGAGGGATTCTAATGTGACCCTCAGCCAAAACTTCCCAAAAGTCGTTTGTATTGGAACTCTGTACAACATTTTTTTTTTCCGGAATATTTTTATTTTTATTTTTATAATTTTATTATAATTATTTGCGCTGGGGCTCCCTGGAACCCTGCCCAGGGGTCATGCTCGGCCAGGCGTGTACCCGGGCATAAGTTGAGTGCCTGGGCGCCCGAAAAAACAGCCTAGTCATTTGGACCATTTCTCTATTTATGGTATTTGTACATGTCATCCTTGTGCAGGAGCCATGCTTATCTTCTCTGTATTGTTCCAATTTTGATGGATGTCCTCGAAGGACACCCTTTTTCCCTGGCAAACACCATATGGGTATGAAATTACTATGAATGCAAATATTGAGTGCCTATGGTGTGTGGCTGGTTCATTTTAAATTTGACTCAATGAGAAGACAATGGATCAGGAAGATGACGGTGTTGTAATGACTGTATGTGCCAGACTTGCAGCCTATGATGTGTGGCTATGGTGTGTGTCTTTCAGTCTAGGGTGGTAGGCTTCATGAGTGGCACTTGTCCAACTCACAAGCCCCTTGGAAGTCAAATCCTCTCTGGCTATTTGCCAGACTTTGACTTTGACTTGTCTGTGGACGGTGTGGGGGTGCTCCCTTTTGACTTCGACTGTATCAGCTGGACCAGGTTAAAGATGTATGGCATTGTGATACTTACTTCATGACGTGTGCGCTAGTGTGTTTTTCAAAGTTTCCCAGCGGAAATGTTGTCGCGTCCGAAAGAAAGATGTACTTTTTGCAACGAAAGTGAGACCCCGTCCTCAAATATCTTTGCTGTGAAACTACCGGGACCTCTAAAGCTGCAACAAAAGATGTATTTTTGCAACAAAGCTTGGGCCCCACCACTATTTTTACTGTGAAACTACCGTGAATGCGCTATTTTTGAAGCTCACCCTTTTAACTTTGACTGTCTAAGAGGGTGGGAGATGTCCATCTCATGATGCGTACCGCTCAAAAGCTCCTAATCATAGCGGCACTACCTCGACCCCGATTTGTTGGGCCTACCGATTCAGCTGTACCACGTCTGAAACCGGACCCTCATTTAAGCAACGGCAGCGCCCTTTGCCAGCCAGCAACACCGTGATGCAGGTTCTTCCTGACTCCTAGGGTCTACCCCTAGTGGAGTTTTGCTGTTGTAACAGTTGTACCGTATGCTCATTCATCTTCCACTCAGAGGCTCGCCACAGGCTGTCGAATGTCGAAAATTTTCGACAGTCAGGCGGTCGACAATTTCCCCCCCCTTCGCCACATAGCCTGTCGAGGGGCGAGGTTGTCGAAAGTTGGCAAGTAGACTCAGCGTTTCGACAGGTGCTGTGTGGCGAAGGCGGTCACCTGTCGGGAGTTGTTACAACGATGAATTTGTGCGCGCAAGCGGACCAGAGCAGGCTCTTCACGGGACCACCTGAAACCAGATGTCCACGCCGTTTCCGACAGCCACTTTCGACTACATAGGGACAAACAGGCCACGGCTGTCAGGGAGCAGTCCCTGACAATGGAAAATCGGAGGCATTTTTCGAAAGGTGGGCGGGCCACTGTCGAATTTCCGTCACCTGCAGGCGGGAGGAAACGAATGCTGGAGGGCGGCTGTCAAAACAACGAATCTGACACCTGTCGAAAAATTCGTAAACCGCAATTCTTCGAAAGTCTGTGTGGCGATGCAAAATTGTAGAAAACCGGGTTTTTGACAGCCTGTGTGGCGAGCCTCTCAGTGCGCGATTGATTGATTCTGGAGATTCTGCCATTGCAGCGATTTAAGGTGGTGTGCAGTGTTGCCCACTCCGCAGTCAGGTTACACTCATGAAGCCTACCGTCTTCCCCGCCAATAAAACATACAGTCATTATTGCTGTAGCTAGACTCTAGACTGAAAGTTGCCCCAGATACAGGCATAATGACTGTAGTACACTGTATTATGTTCTCTTCAGGGGAAGGCAATAGTGTACTTTCTCGTCGGGGGAAGATGGTAGTGATCCATTGTGGCTATCTGCTGTGCTGAGAAAGCAGGTGGAAGAGGGCGGTGTTGTCCCGATGCTTATCGCTCACCGAGTCAGCTGTGTGTGGCTATTCGATGGACTTTTCACGCGTGCATGTGGTGTGTGTGGTGGTTTGGTCCATGTTTACTTTGACTGTACGAGCAGGTGGAAGACGACGGTGTCGTTATACTTGTCACTCATGAGCCTAACTGGCTTCTAGACTGGTATTGGGATAGATCGACCGGGAAAAATGTTACGTACCTGATTCAGCAACACCTACGAGGCCGTTGTAAGGTTCGATTCGCCGGGGACTTGCACTTCTATTATCGGCATTCGGCGAGAAATCCGTCAACGACCCAGGATCTCTCTCGGAGTCAACCGAGCTCCCCGTCAAAGCTGTCGCCATCAGTGTCAGCATGGCCATCGTTCACGAGATGGCCACCATCATCGTCGACTGGTGTGTCACCGTCGTCATCAAGACGACCATCAGGACCCTTGCCACTGTACGAGCAGCTCGTCGTGAACGGAGGTGGCGGAGCATTCATGCATCCAACTCACGTGTTCGAGTCCTTTGGCTCCTTTTCTGACTGTCCATATGAAATGAAGGCAATGTATCCGTCGGTTCACGTCTCACAAGCGGTGAGCGATCCTCATATCATCTCCTGGCAAAACAAATGTAAGCCACCAGTAGTACCTCCGAAAGTTGCCGCGATACGAAAAGGAAGGTGCACTGCCAGTAGCCCTGATTCAAATTGATGACATGTCTCATAAGAGTCATAAGCACTGAGCTACCCGCCCACTCATAGTCTCATTATGACTCTCATACTTCTGCCTTTTCTTTTTTTTCTTTTTCTTTTTTTTTTGAGCAACAAGGAACGTCTGCCTTTTCCCTAGATATTAGTCTATTTTTTCAGTCTATTATAGAACTCTATAATAATAAGCACGAAGGAAAAAGGAAATCAGTGATGTCAACATACCCAAAGCGGAATCCCGGGATGAGCATGAGTGGCATGCTCACACTAGGACTTACCCACTCAGGTCTCCCAACCATAATGGGGAGAAGTGTAAGAGTGAGTTTATCATGTATTTTCTCTTGACTTGCCAGTGGAATAGGAACCACACTGACACTCCCCAGAATGGATGAGGAGCCAGAACCGTAAGGTTCTGTTTAGTTGAATAATAATTCAAAAAAAAAAAAAACGATGGCCCTCCTTCCTCTTGAGATGGCACACTCCGCACACAATACTGACTATTCTCTTACAAGAAAAATAAGTTGAATACCCGCTAACTGTGGTGGTGTCAACCTGCATTTCTTTCCGCAGCATTTCATGTCGACTGCGTCTCATATTTGGTAAAGAGGAAGAAGA
>BFEA01000315.1:856299-871487 GCA_003427395.1 Chara braunii | reverse complement strand
AGAGAGAGAGACACAGAGAGAGAGAGAGAGAGAGAGAGAGAGAGAGAGAGAGAGAGAGAGAGAGAGAGAGTTGTTGAGTATCTTTTTGGCTGCACCCAGACTTGGACATGACTGCCACTCTCCCATTCTCTCCTTCCCTTCGCTCCTCTTCTCTCCTCTTCTTTTCTCTTTTCGTCTCTCCTTTTTTTTTTTTATCTCCTTTCCTCACCTTGCCACTCCTCTTCTCTGTTTTTCCCTCCGACTGTCTTGTCTTGTGTTTTCGTGTGTTCTCCTCCCCTCTTTTGTAGTCTTCCCTCCTTTTCTCTTCTCCGGTCCTCCCTTCTCCTCCTCTCCTTCACTGTTCTCGTCTCCTCTCCCCCTCTCCTCTCTTCTCTTTTCTTCTCTCCTCTTCTCCTCCTCTCTTCGCCTCTTCTCTCCTCTCCTGTCCTATCCTGTGCTGTCCTGTCCTGCCATACCCTCCCCCCGTTTCTTTTCACTTCTCTTCTATTCTCTTCTCTTCACTCGTCGTGTTTTCTCTTCACCCAGTTTACCCGACAGATGCAGACACTAGGACTCGATCCCTAGACCTATCCCGTAACCCTGTACATTGACCCTGTGACCTTATGTGAGATTTGAACCCACGACTGTTCTTAAATCCCTTAGGTGAGTTAGTTAGTCGTAGGTCTTGATCCATAGGTCTTCGTGTTAGCAGTTCAGTCTGTTACCGTTAGGCTTAGCTAGTTAGTCTGTAGGGGTTCTAGAAGGTCGTAGACCTTGTCTGAGTCGGCAAGCGGGCTAGACCACCTCGTCCAGTCAGCAAGTACCAGGGGAGTCCCATGCGGTTTGGGGCCACAGGCCCACGCGGTTTGGGCCTCCAGGCCAACACGGTTTGGGCCCTGCTGGGCCTTTCGTTCTGGCCCATCCCCAGGCCGACGCGGTTTGGGCCTTTCAGGCCCACGCGTTGTGGCCCAGGGCTGGGGCAGACCAGACCACTGCGACACAGTATAAATAAAGAGGCAGCGTACAGCCATTCATTTGTTCGCCCGGGAGCCATGCAGAAGTGCTGCTGGAGCGACTTGTGCTGTGGAGGTCTGCAGGTGCCCAAAGTGGAAGTGGGCTGAGGAAGACGACGGCAGCCATAGCTAAGAGGAGGAAGACGATGGCGGCCATAGCCGCCAAGCTGCTGACGTCAACAGAGTGTACAGTGTGTGTGTATGTGTACTGCGTGGACATTCAGGGTGGATCCTCGTGCGTCTATGTGTGAGTGAGGGTCAGGCTGATGGTGTAGACAGTTTCAGTTGGGACTTCAGACAGTGTTCGGCGGCAATAGCCGCAAGTTGTAACAGTTGACTTGAGCTGAGTTTCTGGCCAGAGGTCGTATCTCTGAGTTTTCTGTGTGGGCGAATGTCGCCAGTGCAAGTTCATTGATGTTCCTGAGTTGACGAAGCTGGTTTGCCATCGGCACGTACATGTATGCATGTTGTGAGCGAGATTGAGACAAGTCTGATTTCAACACAGACACAAAGCACCTCCACAAATCCCCTAGCCCACACACAATCACCCCCAAACCAGCCACCCACCACTAATCCAGTACCGAATCAGTAAAGACCCCTCTCCCCCCAACAATCCCACTCCTCTCCCCCCCACAACCCCCAAGCAACAGTCTCCTTACCACCACAATCTCCTATTACTCCTCCTCCCCTCCCCCCCCGCCCACACGCACCATACATTACCCGGTACACCATGCCTATCCAAAAGCCCCCAATCCAGCCACCCCCCAAACCTCAGCACCTGCCCTACCAAGAAGACCTTCACCGAACTCTAAGCTGACCCCTCTCCAAGGGATACATAGAATTCAGACCAGCCACAGCAACCACATCAGGGCATGTTATGGAAACGACCGATAGCAACAGGTCACAAACAAAGAAGTATTAAGCCAGGGTTTAGGGTTTTAGCATCAAATAAAGGATAAGACCAGTCTTCCAGTAGAGCAGGCTAACTTAGGCAGGGGTTAGGGTGGTACATTCTTCCTTCAGGAAGTAATCAATGCCGTCCTTCGGACCTCCACACCACAAGGCGGAGGAGCGTGAGTGAGTATTCATTGTAATCCTTCCCGACTAGCCGGTGGAATAGGAACCGGACTGATGCTCCCCTGAATGGAAAAGGAGCCGGAATCGTAAGGTTCTGTTTCTTCTTTTTTTTTTGAAAAAAAAAAAGGAAACATCCATGCATTGGATGTAGATTTATTTATTTTTGGCGGATTTGTTTTTCTTTTTTTATGCATGGAATGGGATGCAATGGGATGGTATGGGATGGGATGGGTTGGGATGGGTTGGGATGGGATGAACCCATTGATCTACCCATCCATCCATCCATTCATCGATGGACTGATCATCTATTCCTCAGATTCATGGATGCATTGATCAGATGGACAGATGGATGGATGGACAAACAAACGGACGGACAAATGGGTGGACAAATTTACCAAGTGACAGACTGACCGGCAAAGCAACGAACCGACCAACAGAGCAGCCGACAGACTGACTTGCGACTAATGAAGAGACTGACTTCCGAATCAACCAACAGAACAACCAATGGAGCGACCAACAGAGTGACCAACAGAGCGACCAATCGACTAATCACTGACTGACCGATCAACCAACTGATTGATGGATGAGTGGGTGGATGAATGGATGGATGGATGGATGGACGGAGGGAGGGATGAACATAGGGAGGGAGGGATGGAGGGAGGAACGGAGGGAGGGATGGAGAGACAGAGGGACGGACAGAAGATGGACATGGAGGAACAGAGGGATGGATGGATGGACAGATGGAGGGAGGGACGGAGGGACGGAGGGACGGAGGGATGAAGGGAGGGAGGGACGGAGGGAGGGAGGGGGGGAGGGACAGATGGAGAGATGCACGGACGGATGGATGGATGCATGCATGCATGGATCGGTGGAGATGGATGATTGGATGATGGATCAATCATCAATCCATGGATGGATGCATGAATGGTTTGAGGGAGGGGGGGTCGGAGGGACGGATGGATGGATGGACGGATGGAGGAATGGAGGGAGGGAGGGAGGGCTTGCCAGATGGACGGATGACGGATGACGGATGACGGATGATTAATGGACGGATGGACGGATTCATCTATTGATCCATCCATCACTGCACTGATGGATTGATTGATTGGTCCATTGGTCCATCCATCCATCAGTTGATCAGTTGAGGGTTTGGTTGATCAAGCAGTTGATGTTATCGATCAATCAATCGATGAATTGCTTGGTTGGTTAGTTTTGATTGACTGGTTGATTGGTTGGTTGGTTGGTTGGTGTGTTGGTTGGCTGGCTGGTTGACTGGTGAACACCTGCAGACTATGGCGGTTACACGAAATAGGATTTGCAAAGATGGGATGGAAGCGCTGCCACGCGGATTCCAGATTGTGTACTATGTGTGTGTGTTTCTTTACTATTGGGTCTGCGCAACCCCGGTCGTGTCGCTGGTGATGGGGTCATATCTGTACATCTGCATAAACTGGTTTCATGTCCACTTCGACGAGGCCTTTTCCTCGCTTCGCATTGCACACTACAAATCATTCCTGCGGGCGCATATCACAACGGAGGGACTGTTGGAGGTATTTGTCCTGGGAATCGACCGGGTACGTACAAGTACTGCTGCAGAAACAAAGGGACCTTTTGAAGGGACTGTTGAAAAATCAAGCAAAGTTTACCAAACACTGAAGAAGGAACGAATTCCAGCTTTCTTCTTCTTCTTCTTCTTCTTCTTCTTCTTCTTCTTCTTCTTCTTCTTCTTCTTCTTCTTCTTCTTCTTCTTCTTCTTCTTCTTTCAATTCGAACATCCTGTTCGGAAGCCTCTCTATCCCTGAGAGGGTCCAGCGTCCAGGGGCAAGGTCCCACTAGCAATGAGGATTGGATAAAATGCCTGAATCTGGACACGTGTCCGGACAGGTGCAGAAAATCGCGATTCATCTGCTTTTCTGCATCTCAGCATAAAACACATCCAGATTCAGGCAATCAGTCCAATCCCCTTTGCTAGTGGGGCTTCCTCCACTTTCAACTTCTCTTGGCATCCTCGTGCGAATGCGTCCATAAATTGGCATAAAATTAAGGTAGACGGAAAAAAAAAAAAAAAAAACCTGTGTCAAAATACAGAATGGGAAGACGGGATAGGGAAGGATCTAGACTAAAAGAGTGTTAGTAGGTACAAAAAAGATGGTTGAACAGAGGGGTGACTGACAGGATGTGAGGCCCGCGAGACTGCTAGAACGGGCCCCCCGGGCCAGGCCTTCCCTGGGGACCCATCTGTTGTGTGGCTGGGTGCTGCTATCTGGCGCCTGGTACAGGGCGAAGAGGTTTTTTCCCTTTTTCCAACAACCTGCACAATCAATCCTCTGGAGGACAGAGTAATCAATGCTGGAAGGTGCCTTTCTCAGTTACATTGTCTGATCTTTTCCTGATCCGTTCTGTGTAAGGGACGCTGGACCTGTTTTCCAGCAGGTGATGCTCCCCACCAATAGATGGAGCCTCTCCCCGGGTGCTAGCGCTGCCTGCTTTTACCAGCAGCACTAGCACTGCAGGGGGTGTATTGTTTAAAAAAAAAAAAAAAAAAAGGAAGCCTCCCGACCAACAGAAGTATCCCTGGGGAGGCTATGGTATGGAAAGAGGGATCGGTTGTAGCTTCCCCCCCCTTGTTAGGCGTCTTAGACTGATGCCCCTAGTAGGGCCACAAGGGTAAGGCTTTCCTCTTTTCCTACAAATAATTTGTACTTTGGAACTCATGCTTGTCGGTGAAAAGCAACCGGACTGATGCCCCCCAGAATGGAAGGGGCTGAGTTGGTTTTTGAAAAAAAAAAAAAAAAAAAAAAAAAAAAAAAAAACAGAATGGATGCATGCAAAGTAGTTCATATGGATCCGCACATCTAGGTCTAGGCCCTCCTTAGTGCAAGCACAGATTTGAACTGGCGACCTTGGACTGAAGAGCCAAGTATCTTAACCACTACAGCCAGGACACAACATTCAAAGGAAGACTCCTCCTGATATCCATCACAACCCTGCAAGGCTGTAGTGTCCAACTCAAGACACACCACACACAACACCACACACGGATGCGGCAATTCTCGCACTCTGCGCTCCATTCTGCACGTGACCCCCTCACTGGTACTTAGCCCACCCACCACACACGGGGTACATCCGCTCCCCATCAGTTAACGGGTGCTTCCATAGCAGTTCATGGATCCTAACATCTAGGCCTAAGCCCTCCTCCGTGCAAGCACGGATTCAAACCGGTGACCTCGGACTCAAGAGCCAAGTATCTTAACCACGACAGTAAGGACACGGTGTTCAGAAGTGGCTGCACTCTCTCTCTCTCTCTCTCTCTCTCTCTCTCTCTCTCTCTCTCTCTCTCTCTCTCTCTCTCTGTTATGAACTTTCTCTTCTGACAATTTCTTTGCCACTCACACACAGAAGAACTCACACACGCCCATACATGCATGAGNAATTCTCCCTCAGCGCTATACTGGGATTGAAGCCGCCACCCAGTTATCACTGGATTAGGGTGTAATTCGCCACCCTGATCCCAGTCATCAACTGAAGTCAGAAGGTGGATGGCGAAATACCCCTGTTCTCGCCACTTCCTATCAGGCACTCAGATAGGCTCAGGGTGCCTGATCAATCGCACACTGATACTCTGCAATCACCGCTTGCATATCCTCTTCTCTACTGGATCTTCACTGAAGATGCAGAGCCACCATGGAACTTCTCGCCAGTTAGGGCCAGAAGAAGAGGATGCCCCTGTTGCGCTCAACCCTCAGTGCTCCAAGTCCAATCTCCGCTCCGATACCAACTGTTATGAACTTGGTTGTCTGACAATTTCTTTGCCACTCACACACAGAAGAACTCACACACGCCCATACATGCATGAGACAAAGGGGAGGAGGAGACAGAGTCCAACTGCACACAGACCAGAGATAAGCAGCGGAATCGCAACCATGCACAGATKGGGAGAATACACCCAGTGTTTCTCTCTCTCTGACAGACTCCCAACAACCAATCACAAGATGACACTGCGAAGATCACAATTGGAATGTAACACAGATGATGAGCCAACTCAACTCAATTAACCCAAATTATCGTTACAGAGTTCAACCCAGTATCTCACCACCTCAGTACCACACACTCCACTCACTACTCCACTCCCAGAGTTTAGCGCTACACTGAAACAGCCTCCCAGAGGCCAGCGCCATACACCCAGATGCAGATCATGAACAGCGAGGTAGTCCCCAGTGCCGATGAGTCACTCTGACGATGAAGAAGGCAGCTATGGCTGCCTGGCTGCTACCGCAGCAGCAGTACCCACATGTACCCAGTGAAGAGCCTCTGTATAGTCCTGCCAAYGCAGATATCCCCCAGGGGGTAGATGCGCTGAGCACAGCCCCAGYTATGGCTGTCTCAGGTAGGCCGGCTATGGCTGCCTCACGCAGCTGAAGTCTCAGGTGCCGCTGTAGACCTTCAGCGCTGCACAACTTGGTTGGCCCCGAACGCTGCACACGAAAAATGAAAAGCCAAAAGTCCCAAACTATTTTCCCTACCGGACTTATAGACTTCCTACTCTAGCCTAGACCTAGACCGGACTGACTGGACTGACCGGTACCGTTGTTGTTTCGGCCTCTCGGCCTCTACCGTACCCGGCTATAGGCTATAGGACCGTATAGCAGTATAGGCCACTTAGGGCCTGTCTGTCCTAGGGGTAGCCCGGGCCTGCTATAGGCTGTTAGGGTAGCTGTAGGGATTCGGTTAGTACCGGGCCTGTATTTTCCCGGATTTGCAGATCTGTCCCTCACGAATTTCCTCACAGACGAACCTCTCGGTTAGCCCTCAGCCAAACAAAATTACAAAACTAACCCTACGGTTAGTGTACAGCCTCGCAGTGAATCTCGGCAGCAGAAATCAGCAAGTCATTGCAGGCTTACCCTCCCCGGGAGCGAGGAGCTCCGAGCTAGGGGTGTAGGCGGGGTGAACGACGAAGGTTACCCTTCTGGGCCGCTGCATACCGCAAAACAATAGACTTTGCTATCTTGATCAGGTCCTTCCTGTAGAACCATCGGCTCTCTGAAGGTGGCTGGAACGCGAACCTGACAAGATACTGCCGATCGGGGCCAGTGCCCCACTCATCCTCAATCCGGTCAATGTCGTATCCCTTACCAGGGATTGGTGGACCGAACTGAGGGGGCCGGTCGGGAAATGCATCAGCTGGAGTGAAAGGCAGCAGCTTGGATGCATGGAAGACCGGGTAGGTACGTAGATGTAGCGGGACGTCGATGACATACGACGGACCGAAGGGATCAGCGCCCACTGTATCTAGAACCTGCCATGGACCCAAGTAACGTGGCAACAGCTTGGAGGAGATGTCCTCCTCCCTCGACAGCTCAGAGCTGGCCACCCAGACATGATCACCAGTGCGGATGGGGGAAGGCCGCCTGTGGCGATTAGCTTGTTCAATCATAGCCTTTTGGGCTTTGAACAAGTTCACGCGGGCTCTTTCCACATCCAGACGATAGCGTCTGGCGAACTCTGTCGTGCCTGGGGTCAGATCAGGTGTAGCCTTATCGATGATATCATCGAGAGGCTGTCGTGGTTCACGTCCCCAATGTAATTGGTAGGGGTTGAACCCTGTCGAGGAGTGGACAGACATGTTATACATGAGCTGTGCCCTCGCTAAGTGGAGATCCCAGTCCTGTTGATCTGCCGAGATGACAGGACGCAGCAACTGGAATAGGACTTGGTTCATCACTTCAGCCAATCCATTGGCTTCAGGATGACGACCAGAAGTCATGTCCAGGCGTGAGTGCAGGTAGTCCTTGCAGTAGGACTGCCACTCATCGCTGCAGAATCGGGGATCTCGATCGCTGACAATAGAAGTGGGCGGTCCATGGTGCGTGACCCACCTCTCAGAAAAGATTGTTCTCACAGTCGGGACCCTCGCCACCTCTAGTAAGGGGATGAACTCTGCGTATTTGGAAAACCTGTCAACGCAGACCATGACCTAACGCATGCCACGAGGGGTGGTCTTGCCTAAGTCTGTGAAATCAATGGATACAAACTGTCCAGGACCATCAAGTATGGGCAAGGGTTTGAGCAGTCCCAGAGGAGGTTTACGCTGAACCTTGTTCCTCTGGCATAGCTCACATGTTTCCACATAGCGCAGCATATCACTCTGCGTCTCCTTCCAGAAGAAGCGCTGCGACAGGGCTGCATACGACTTTAAGAACCCAAAGTGCCCACGTGCATCATGGCACTCTGACATCAGCAGTGTCCTCAGCTGTTGATCCTCAGGGATACACAAGCGCTGCTCTCCTCTGCTGTAAGTGTACAGCAGATCTGAACTCATAGCATAGCCAGGTTCAAAATTGGGATCGGCTTGCAGATTCCTGACGATGGGTCCATAAGTCAGATCCTGAGGCAGTAGGCGAGTAATGGTCTGACGGACCTCCTCTCCAAAGGAGTGAGTAGAGGAGATCAGCGCAAAAGAGTCAGGCCTACGAGAGAGGGCGTCAACTACTTTATTGTAGCAGCCCTTCTTATGTTTCAGTTCAAAGTCAAACAGATCAATGAAATGAATGTAGCGTGCCAACTTATCGTTTAACTCTCCCTGGGACTTCAACCACTGTAAAGTGGAGTGATTAGAAAAGATCTTGAAGTGCCTGCCCAGGAGAAAGTGCTTCCAATGTTTCAGGGCACTGACAAGAGCATACAACTTTTTCTCGTAGGTAGAGTCCTGAAGCTTCTGAGTTTTGATCTTCTTACTCATGAACTCGACAGGCCTCAGACCATTCCCATCATCCTGCTGAAGTACTGCCCCAATGCCATACTGACCGGCGTCAGTCGTCAGGACAAAAGGCAAAGTGGGGTCAGGTAACTTCAGAACAGGTGCACGAGTCAAGGCCTGTTTGAGTCGCGCAAAGGCCATCTGGCAGTGAAGAGACCAAAAAAAGGGAGTGTCTTTCTTTGTGAGGTTAGTCAGGGGTGCCGCCACTGCAGAAAAGTTCCTAACGAACTTTCTGTAGTATGAGGCCAGACCCAAGAAAGACCGGACATCTCTCACTGTCTGGGGTTGTGGCCAATCCTGAATAACAACAATTTTGGTTGCTTCAGGGCCCAGACCATCTCCAGAGATTACATGACCCAGGTTGATCACAGAGGGAACTCCAAAAGAGGACTTCTCTTTGTTGATCTTGTACTGGCTGTCACGTAATGACTGAAGAACCAGAGTCAGGTGCTCCCCATGTTCCCTGGTAGTTTTGCTGAATACCAGGATATCATCCAGGTAGACAACCATAAACTTATCCAGGTACGGCCTGAAGATGCGGTGCATCTCTGTCTGGAATGTGCCAGGTGCATTGCAAAGTCCAAATGGCATAACCAGATACTCATAAGTACCATATCTGGTTTTGAAGGCTGTCTTGTGGACATCCTCCTCTGCCATCTCAATCTGGTGATAGCCAGACTTGAAGTCGACTTTGCTGAAAATAGTGCACCCCTGAACCATATCCAGAAGGTCATCAATCCTAGGAAGTGGCTCTGTGCTCTTCCAAGTGATTTTGTTGAGACCTCTGTAATCGATGCACATTCTGAACTCGCCACTCCCCTTTGGAACAAAGAGGACTGGAGCGCCGAATTAAGAAGTGTTGGGCCTGATCCAGCCCTTGCTGGTCAGGGTCTCAAGCTGTCGTCTGAGCTCCTCAAGCTCAGCAGGGGACATCCTGTAGATGAGGCCCTTGGGAGGGACCGCTCCAGGTAGCAGCTCAATGTGATGCTTGGTTGGCCGGTTGGGTAACCCAAAGGGCTCCTGCATCAGATCAGCATACTTGTCAACTACCTGTTGTATCTCAGGAGGACAGGGAGTAGTGGGAGCATCTGTTTGTTTGACCAGCGCTATAAACAGACGCTCATGGTCGTACTGGCGTGAGAGAGCGTAGAACTCCCTCGCTCTCAAGCAGAAGCATGAGGTCTTAGGGTGGTGTTCATCTGCAATCATACATGGCTGATACACCCCCTTGCTGTCCGGCAGCTCAACCTTGGGGATCTGCCAGTCGATCCTCGGGTTGACTGCTTTCAGCCATTGCATGGAGAAAACAAGATCAAAGGGTAGATCAAGGAATATGTAGAAGTTCAGACTGTGTCTGACTTCTCCAGCATTGTCGAAGGTTACAGGGATGCCCCTGATCTTCTCCCTGATAGTCAAAACAGTGGAGTCACCTATCCTGACCTGCAGCGGTTGCTGCAGTTGCACCACTTTCATACCCAGATGCAGTTTTTTTACTGCACTGGGAGACATAAAATTTCGGGTGGCTCCACAGTCCAGCAGCCCTTTGATTCTGCTGTGATTGATCAGGGGCCGAAGGAGTATGAAATCAGACTTGTTCTTCTTTTGCTCCTTCAAATGAAAGAGAAAAGCAGCAAGTGACTGACACTCAGACTGGTCCGGTTCCTGATCCGGGTCGGGATCCTCATAAGTGAAGGATGCTGCGCGCGCAGTCCCTGTACTGGGAAGGACACAAGTCTCAACTGAAGTTGCTGCAGATGCAGATGCAGGTGCAGCACTGGAGGGAACTGCAGTCTCCAGGGTCAGCTTCAGTTTTTTGACTGAGCTGGGCTAGGCATGTAGGGACAGTCCTTCAGAAAATGTTGTCCCTCACACCTCAAACAAACTCCCCTCTCCTTCCTTTTCCTCCACACCCCTTCCTGAATTTTCAGATCATGCCAGGGAAGGGTGTTGGGGCTCAGGGGGTCTGTTGGAAAGCGGATGTCACGTGGCAAGTTAGGGCGCCGGGCAGGGGTTGAAGAGCGACGTCCCTGGCTCTTCCCCTTGCTGCTGGAGGCTGTGCTGGAGGTAGACCCGACCTTTTGGAAGCCCCCCAGCGCAGCCTGCAGCTGCTGCATGGCCGCTGCAACATCTGTGACAGCAGCTGATGCAGTCCCACCTGGCGGTGTACCAGGCCGGGATCCTGCATCAGAGGATGACGCAAATCCTACATGTGCAAAGGCCGCTTTTCCCCTTCTTCCACCGCGAGGGAAAGCGCCTTTCTTCATGTCACTGGAAGGGGCCTGGACATGCAGTTTGGCCTCCATGTCCAGGACTGCGCGGCCGAATGACCTCCAGTCTTTGTGCCCCACGCTGTACAATGCAACACTGAACTTTTCAGGCGCAGCCCTGCAAAAGTTTGTCAACAAATCATCAACAGACATAACTAATCCAGGGGTGGAGGTTAGCTGTTCAAATTCAGCAAACAGGGCCTGCAGACTGACGCTGTAACGCTGCTGGCCCAGGCGTACAATTTTATCAGCAGCTTTGCGTGCACGCTCTTTGCCTGCAAACCTGTCTTCCAGGGCCTGCAAAAGTTTGTCAACCCCCAGTGCCAATGCCCAGTCCTCTAGAGTCTGCCGCTGGGCGCTGGCTGTGGATGTGGTCCATTTCTGGGCTGGGCCCTCCAACAGCCCCACAACGGTAGCCACTTTCTGCAGCTCTGGGCACTGGAACCCTTTCAGGTAGGCCCGGGTTCCTGCTGCCCAGTCCCCAACGTCAATCTTGGGGTCATCGCCCTTGAATTTGCTGGGTGCAGGGATCTTGGGTCCTCGCTGATCCCCAGCAACTACAGCAGCGAAAGTGGGAGGAGGTGGAGGTGTGGCTTTGGCCTGGGAGGAGACAGAGGGAGATGACTTGTGAGAGGGATGAGGAGAATAAGGAGGTGAAGAGGGTTGAGAAGGCCTTTTGGGTTTTGGAGAGGGGACCACAGGGACTAGAGGGGTGATCAGGTTGGCTGTTGTTAACTGAGCAGTCAGATTCTGGATTGCATCCAGGATCTTTGACTGCTGAGTCCCCAGGTCGCCTACCCTGGTTTCCAGTCGCTGGATTCTTTCGTCCCAGTTAGTAAGGTGGTTGGCTGTGATTTTGTTCTGCAGAATTACCAGCTCAGCCAGATACTTTGTGCACTGGGCCACCCTGTCGTCAGCCATGGTCTTCTCTGCTTGCTGCAGCAGGAATTCCTTGCGGGAAGCATCCGTTGCAGCTTCCAACTCTGCAGCCTCCTGTCTCTCTGCTTCTACGAGTAGCGCCTGTTGCTCTCACAGTTTGGCCTCAATCTCTCTCTTGCGCTGCTGGGCAGGGGTGAGAGGAGGAGGGGTAGGAGTAGAGGGGGAAGGTGTTCATTCCTCCTTGATCACTACCTCTACCTTACCCTCACCCGATTTCCCAGCGTCAGACATCTTCCCTTTCAAAACAATAAAATACAAAATTAGACAGCCTGGGATGCAGCGATTTTCAATTCCCTCAGATACTCATAAATCGCTGCACTTTCAGTTCACAGGGTAAGGTGGGTTAGTGGGCACAAGCGGTTAGGGTTAGAATACAACCACTGGGGTCAGTAATCAGACTGACTATTAGTCCAGTAAAACCATTCACTAACGGTTTCCTTTGCCTGACACTAAACCTTCACTTAAGTTACAACAGATACTATCAATGCATTCCAGGGGTCACTAGCATTCCAGGGCCCATCAAAAAACAAAGAAGATTAGTGGTAGTGATGGATACAGGCAAGAATTGACTGAAACACAACAACAAGTAGTAGCGATGCAGTAACTACACCCTGCCAGCCCTAAACTCAAATTTTGCCACTGTTGACATCAACATAAATACTCCCAGATGTGGCGAATTTCAGGATTTCACTGTAATGGCTCAAATTCACTGATTCTGGACTAGCGCTTCAGCACAGATGACAAAAATTGAATTGCGATTCACCCCAGACTGACAGACTTGAATTATGACAGACAGATTTTGAGTTGTGACTGACCCTAGATAGCACAGACTATGAACAGACTCAGCGCAAAACTCAAATCCACAGTATCACTACTTTTTCTGTACAGAATTCACTGAATTATCATACAGGGTGCAGCGCAATACTGTCATACAGTCCCAGAACAATTTTGAGTCAGAACAGGTCAATAGATGGTGAGATATGAGTCAGGGTAGGGAGGAAGAAGATGACTATGGTTGTCTTGCAATCTGACAATTTCAAAATTGTGACTCTACTGACAGACAAACCATCAATTCAGACTTTACTAATGCTAATCTAATCGCTACACAGGGATTCACACGGAACACACTCACTTGAAGTGTTTGGCCCAGTGGATGATGAAGCTCAGGCTATGGCTGCCAGACCCTGGTCTCGCCACTGGCATGCAGACACCCTTCCACTGATTTCCACGCGTAGAATCTCCTGAAACTTGTTGATCTGGTCCAGTATGATGTGGCGATTCAGCCCCAACTCTCAGATACACTGGATCTGCCTCAGTGGCGAGAGAAAACTCTCCTGAAGATATCTCGCCACTACAGGGGTAAGCTGCGAGTGCTAAATTTAGCCCTGAATGGGGTTAATTCAGCAGGAGATTGATCCTGCGATCAATTCTCCCTCAGCGCTATACTGGGATTGAAGCCGCCACCCAGTTATCACTGGATTAGGGTGTAATTCGCCACCCTGATCCCAGTCATCAACTGAAGTCAGAAGGTGGATGGCGAAATACCCCTGTTCTCGCCACTTCCTATCAGGCACTCAGATAGGCTCAGGGTGCCTGATCAATCGCACACTGATACTCTGCAATCACCGCTTGCATATCCTCTTCTCTACTGGATCTTCACTGAAGATGCAGAGCCACCATGGAACTTCTCGCCAGTTAGGGCCAGAAGAAGAGGATGCCCCTGTTGCGCTCAACCCTCAGTGCTCCAAGTCCAATCTCCGCTCCGATACCAACTGTTATGAACTTGGTTGTCTGACAATTTCTTTGCCACTCACACACAGAAGAACTCACACACGCCCATACATGCATGAGACAAAGGGGAGGAGGAGACAGAGTCCAACTGCACACAGACCAGAGATAAGCAGCGGAATCGCAACCATGCACAGATKGGGAGAATACACCCAGTGTTTCTCTCTCTCTGACAGACTCCCAACAACCAATCACAAGATGACACTGCGAAGATCACAATTGGAATGTAACACAGATGATGAGCCAACTCAACTCAATTAACCCAAATTATCGTTACAGAGTTCAACCCAGTATCTCACCACCTCAGTACCACACACTCCACTCACTACTCCACTCCCAGAGTTTAGCGCTACACTGAAACAGCCTCCCAGAGGCCAGCGCCATACACCCAGATGCAGATCATGAACAGCGAGGTAGTCCCCAGTGCCGATGAGTCACTCTGACGATGAAGAAGGCAGCTATGGCTGCCTGGCTGCTACCGCAGCAGCAGTACCCACATGTACCCAGTGAAGAGCCTCTGTATAGTCCTGCCAAYGCAGATATCCCCCAGGGGGTAGATGCGCTGAGCACAGCCCCAGYTATGGCTGTCTCAGGTAGGCCGGCTATGGCTGCCTCACGCAGCTGAAGTCTCAGGTGCCGCTGTAGACCTTCAGCGCTGCACAACTTGGTTGGCCCCGAACGCTGCACACGAAAAATGAAAAGCCAAAAGTCCCAAACTATTTTCCCTACCGGACTTATAGACTTCCTACTCTAGCCTAGACCTAGACCGGACTGACTGGACTGACCGGTACCGTTGTTGTTTCGGCCTCTCGGCCTCTACCGTACCCGGCTATAGGCTATAGGACCGTATAGCAGTATAGGCCACTTAGGGCCTGTCTGTCCTAGGGGTAGCCCGGGCCTGCTATAGGCAGTTAGGGTAGCTGTAGGGATTCGGTTAGTACCGGGCCTGTATTTTCCCGGATTTGCAGATCTGTCCCTCACGAATTTCCTCTCAGACGAACCTCTCGGTTAGCCCTCAGCCAAACAAAATTACAAAACTAACCCTACGGTTAGTGTACAGCCTCGCCGTGAATCTCGGCAGCAGAAATCAGCAAGTCATTCTGCACGTGACCCCCTCACTGGTACTTAGCCCACCCACCACACACGGGGTACATCCGCTCCCCATCAGTTAACGGGTGCTTCCATAGCAGTCCATGGATCCTAACATCTAGGCCTAAGCCCTCCTCCGTGCAAGCATGGATTCAAACCGGTGACCTCGGACTCAAGAGCGAAGTATCTTAACCACGACAGTAAGGACACGGTGTTCAGAAGTGGCTGCACTCTCTCTCTCTCTCTCTCTCTCTCTCTCTCTCTCTCTCTCTCTCT